>JAQMYI010000003.1:23980439-23992198 GCA_030014275.1 Clariallabes melas | reverse complement strand
GGGTTAAGGGCCTTGCTCAAGGGCCCAACAGTGGCAACTTGGCGGTTGTGGGGTTTGAACCTGGGATCTTCCGAACCATAGTCCAATGCCTTAACCACTGAGCTACCCCGGCCTGGTTCATGTCTTCCTTCTATGCTTGATTTTAAAGAGAAAGATAGTGGACCTGTTGTGATGACTCGTTATATAAATAGTCCTTGTTTATTTCTGGAAGAGTCTCCAGGACGAATAGTGTTATCTTACGCCTACATTACACCTCCAAGTGATAACATCAAATTGCCACTGTTTGGGCTCTTAATCCTTATCATGGCTGACCATGCACTCTGACCCCGACTTCTTACGTTGGGACAAGCGAAGAAATGAATTTAAGAGTGCAACGCTGCATGTGTGACAAATAAAGACATAACTTATAGTTGTCAGTGTGAAAAGAAGCTTCATGCTCAAATATCAACTATAGTTTTATGGATTAAATGGTGTAATGTTCCTTGTAAAGGTAGCTTATAAAATGTAGACTAATAAGCAACCAATACATTTTTAAAAATAAGATGCAGGTTTAGTAGGCTGATTAGCTCAGTTGTCCATAAATTCTTAGGAATAGTTTACTTATTTAATTTAAACTCCCATTGTAAATTGAAGGGTTTTCAATTATTGTATCTCAGTAAAATTTCCTACATTCTTTAAAATAGTAACAGAAACTCTATTTGATTTCTCCTGTAGCACTCATAATTAGAACTCGTTATCCTTTACCTCCTGGTCGCTACTTTGAATGAAACAAGTAGTAATTTGTGTGTGTAAGCAACAAACAATTGTAGAAACAATATTCATTTATTAGTCTTCTAAACCACATTATCCTGTGTACAGGGTCGCCTGGATCCTATCCCTCGATGCTTAGGGTACATCACAGGGCACACACGAACACACACACACCGGGCAATTTGGAACTGCCACTAAACCTAATCTACCTGTCTTCTGAGTATGGGAGGAAACTGGATAACCCACCAAGCACTGGATGAACTTGCAAACTCCATGCACACAGACCCAAGGCTGGAATCGAACCTTTGACCATGGAAGTGCTAAACACTACTCCAGCGTGCCATCTTACAGACACAAGAGTATTATTTAAACTGCAAATTCATATTTTTTTCTTTTTTCACTATAAATTGTAAATAAGATTTACAATACACTATGTAGCCAAACGTAGAACCTGACCATTGCAACGAGGACAAAATAAAAATTTCCCTTTGGATTTAAATAAGCAAATACATGAGAGCTTTTGTTTGGATAATTAATGCAGTGATTAATATGGTCTGGCTGGTAACACTTCTTTTAACTGATGCTTCTCATTTTCTAAACAGCCATGTCAGAAGATGTATCTTGTGGCCATGAAGGGGATTTTATTGTTTATCTAAAGGGTCAAATTATTGGCCTGCATTAGGCAAAAGAAAACAACTAAGGAAATTGGGTTAAAAACTGCAAAAAAAAAATAAATGTGCAACACATTATTAAACCATTAAAAGGACAGTGCTGAGCCATCAAATTCATGGAAGACATACTGTATGGTCAGAAAATATATATAAAATGCTCATAAAAACTGCATCGGAAAAAGAAATCATAAGTAGAAATCATAGCCATGTTTAGTAGGTGGTTTTGCTTTTGGCATAAAGTATGTTTTTGTAGTTATTTAATAGTACATTTCGGTGTAACTTTTCATAAGAAGCATTTCACTGCACATTGTTTATGGTTGTGTGTGTGTGAGACAAACAAAATTTAACTATAATTTGAATTTAATAGTGAAAGCATTTCCATACACACAATGTGACCAGAATTGGAACAGCTGTGTGGCTATAAGACAACCACTTGAGAGATAATTTGACGAAAAAGGCTTCGGTTTGCTAGGGAGCATAAAGTTTGGACTTTGGAGCAATGATAAAAGGTCATGCGGTCTGATGAATTCAGTTTGACCTTATCCCAAACAGCTGATTAGTACAGGCCTTCGGGCTGATACCATCAGGTTTTGATTCAGTCTCTTTGGCTGCCTTTTCACCTGAGTTCTTGAAACAAAGAGATGGGGTGAGGGGAGTAAAGGCCATATCCATTTTTCATTTCCATGTTTTCATTCATCTCTTCCACCTGGTGAAACCCATTGTGGGGTTTCGGGTGTGGTGATATGAACAGTGTGACCTGCTATTGTTAGTCAATGAAGAGGTGCGAGAGGGAAGAAGCAGTCGTGAGGACTCTGACCTGAGTGGGGGAGGGAGAGTGTGACGTCAGGGCTAGATGAAGGAGCAGATGTGGCAGCTGGGGATTCAGCACTAAGTCTGTTAAAGAAAACGTTCTGCTCATTGGCTCTGCTCAGGTCTTCCTTAGTCTGACCATCATTGTCCTTATAACTTGTAATATTCTTCATACCAGACCACACATCCCTCACATAGTTTGCCTGGAGCTTATTTTCCAGATTTCTCCTATATACATCTTTTATAATTGGATCCTTCTGAATCAATTATATCCTTCTGTAATATTAATCCATCCATCCATCCATCCATCCATTCATCTAGGAACCTCTGTAAACCAACTAGGGACCATGGAGGCCAATGTGATTACCATTGTATTTATTCCCATTTGTTTGAGTGTGGGACCTCTGATCAACATGCACACACTACCAATTAACCTAATCTTCATCTATTTGGACTGTGGGATGAAACTGGAGAACTCAGAGAAAACCCACTAAGCAAGGGAGGAGCAATCAAACTCCATGCACACAGACCGAAGGCAGGAATCGAACCCAGACCCTGGAGGTGTGAGGCCACTGTGCTAACCACTAAGCCACCAGGTGTTCATATAGCCCACATGGTAATATGAAGTTTTTTAGTTTTTTGTGTGCATGGTGCGTTTCCTCCAGGTTCTTGAGTTTCCTCCCATCCAAAGATATGCAGATAAGGCCAACTGGTGAACGTCTGAGTGTGTGTATTTGTGTGTGTGCTGCGCTGGATTGACATACCGTCCAGGGTGTACCCAGCCTTGTGCCCTTAGTCTCCTGGGATAGGTTCCAGGCCCCCCAGCGACACTGTACACAGGATAAAGCTGAGTAAAGGATGAATGGGTGAGTGAATCACTATCTTGATTCTGAAAATAGGACACACCCTCATGACCTTTCACACACATTTTTACACACCCAAAACCAACAACTGGAACATACTCCCAAATGTTCTTTCATGAATGTGCACATATTTGCACGATTTTTATAGGTTTTATTCAATTGTTTAGATGAAATTCAATCAGTGTTCCAGTTGATCACCAGTTGAAGGTGTTTAGTGCAGTGGGGTTAGCACTAATGCAGAAATACAATGTATGTTTTTTAGTCATTCGAAATAGTAAGTTTGGTGACTTAAAATTATTATAAAAAAAAAAAAAAGCATAAACTTTTAACAAACTATTTTTGTTTGTCAGCCGAAAGATTTGACTCTTCTTCTTCTTTTTTTTTTTTTGAATGTCCATCAAGATTAAGGTTGTTTTGTTCACTTTGATCCCGCCTGGACTTGCAGCTGCACATTTGATTGGCCGCTCAGGTCCTGTATCTGATCTTATCATTGGCCAGTCTTTGTAATTCATCGTTGTCACGTGGGTAAACGTGAACTTGATTGGCTGAGCCCCACGACCATTTCCTAAACCATTTCCGGGTCCGGTAGCGGTTATCACACCGTGGCGAGTCTGGAGCTTTAGAAGGGCATCACCGTGTATTTACAAACAGCGGTAAGTTAATTACTGTTATAGATATTAATTATATTGGTGTACGTATTGAAGGCGAGAGTCATTTATGAGAAATATTGTCGGATCAGTGGATGGCGTAATGCACACAAAGTTTTAGCAACCGACGTAAACTAAAGGAGAAGAAGAAGAAGGGGAAGAAAAGAAGGAGGCGAATCGTATTTTTTAGTATGTGCTAGTACACGCTGTTTTTAGTGTTTAGTGATTTTTTTTTTTACCCTAAAATGTACGTACACATAAACACGCGCGCTCTCAGGCGCATGCATGCATGCACGCACACACGCACGCGCAGGGTTGCACGTTCAGTACAGGTTGTTGCTAAGTAGCAGGTTAGTTCAGTCTAGGTAGCTTTAAAAAGCACTAAACCTGCAGGACAGGTGGTGCCTCAGGAGCAAAGGTGGAAACCCGTGATCTACGAGGTTCTATAAGGATTAAAAAAAAAGTTTCGAGACTAGTTTTTTAAAAGGCCAACAGATGGCAGCACAAGTTGCACACACATTTAGGAAGCACCCACCTTCATAAGTCAGTGTGCCAAAAGACATCATCCTGTGTACACCAGGAGCTGTGCAACTGGTGCATATTCAGACCATTCGGCAACTTGTGCATGATGATCGTCTGAGAACAATCCACAATGTTGCTGCCATTATTGGTGTGTCATACGTAACGGCCGAGGCGATCCTCACATGTGATTTGAACATATCTGCCAAGACCATCCGCAGGCTGTCGACCCAGAAGCAGAAGGAACATCGTGTCAAAGTCTACCATGAACTCCGTCAGCATGCTGTAGATGACCTTCCTTCATATCGAGGATCATTCCTGGCGACAAAACTTGGGCAAAACAAAAAAACGAGACGAAGCAAAGTCTTCACTGTGGAAGAGCCCATCATCTCCATGGGCGAAAAAGGCGAGGCAGATCCACAGCTCAACCAAGTCAAGGCATGCTCGTTTTTTTTTTTTTGACATTTTTGGTCGCGTACTGCATGGAGAATTCGTCCTCCGGGGCCAAACCGTCAATAGTGAATTCTACTGCCAAGTATTAAGGCAAATGAGGGAGGACATAGGGCTAATGTGACCGAATAGATGACACTAACCTTGAAACTTTTTGATACCACATTGTAGTAGTGCATAAAGGTTCAGTAAATACCCAAAGGTTTGTGCAGGACACATAATCATCACTCCCGTATCTGGTTCTTTCTCAGATTGTTGCCCCAAAGTTGGAAGAACATAATCTCTAAAATAAATGGCTTTGCATGCTTCAGCTACAACAGTTTATTTGCATGTTTTTTTTACCCTTAACTGGAACGAAAAGTCCCAAACATGTTCCAGGTTTAAAATGTCCTTGTGCACAAAAAGCGAGATCTATGAAGCCATACTTGTCCAAGGTTGGAGTGGAGTGTAACTCGATTGTCCTCCATAGAGCACTAACCTCAAACCCAGATTGAGTAAGTGACCTCACAACAACCCTGTTGTGACTGTATGAACACAAATCCCAACACCTGTGCTCCAAAATTTAGTGTAAAGTCCTCCTAGAAGTGTGGAAGACCTAATTAGGAGCAGGGTTTTTAAACAAGGATGTACGGGCGTGATCGTGTGGTATTCGTAAACATTTGGCCACATTGACGCACACCTTGTTATAATGTGTCATTTGTAACTCCATCCAGTTTCCACATGTTGACGAGATTTTTACACATTTTAAGTATTACTTTTCTTTCATAGATGTACTGTTTATGCATTTGGATTGTTTCACAGATATACGAGGAATTTCTTGGACCATCCGATCCTGTTTCGTTTACTACTTCCTGTTTTTTCAACGGTCTGGCTTCACAGTTGTTCTGTCTCTGTCGGCCTTCCAGACTTGCTGCCTAACACTTTTCAGACCTCACTCAAAGTTTATTTTTTCCTCAACAGTGATGCTGTCAGAGGTGCTCCAGGTAGTGCGGGGTGCCGGCAAAGTCGGCGCCGCCTTCGCCACCACGCAAGGAGAGCAGCTACGGTTAGTAGCCTGCAACTCGACCCTGGGAGCCGGCATCAAAGCTGCCCAGGGTGCCGTTGGGACCTGGACGGGATTTACAGTGAAACAAGACCAGGTGATTTGGCAGTATGCTTTTTCTAATGAAAGATTATTATACATTATTCGAATTGCTTTACATATCTCTCCTGTCATTCATTTTGCTTGTCATTTCTTTTCATTCTATCAGACCTCCAAATCTGAGGAGTTTCCAGACATTGAAGGATGGGAACAAATGGGAGACCATGAGGCAGCCAAATGGGCCGTGGGCTCAGAGTTCGCGTCGGATATCTCAGGCAAGGATCAGAATTACGATCCAATGAGGACACCCAGTGGGACACCCGGAGGAACCGGCTGGCCTGGGCAGAGTGCTCGGTTTTTGCATGTTGCAGCACCTCGTAGTCATGCAAGGTTCGTTCATGACTCCGTCATGGCCAGGCTGAGTCCAGAGGATATCAAAAAGGCTCGGGAGCTTAAACAGAGTACTGCCCGGCCCGTTCGCCAGAAGGTGAGGATAGAGATGCGAGTCAATAAAAATTATTGTCTTTGTAAAGGTGAAATTAATTCATTTGTATTACCATGTCATTTATTTTTTTCCTCATATGATCCATTTTTGAGGATGGATATTTTGTAGGTTTTAGTTAACTTATTATAGAATTAAATGTAATAATTGTGTCCTTCTTTAATAACGATAATAATATCTTGCTGATGAAAATGGAGATTAGTAGTTTCCTGGTAAACCTCTGGGAAAGGACAAAACAAACAAATGTAAAAATAAGATATCATTATTGTTCTTTTATTTTTTCTCTAACAATGTTTTTGGAAAAGGCGGTGATTTCTAATGGATCCAAAAAATAAGTTTATTTTATCCAGCTCTCAGACCGTTATAGCTCCTACAACTATAAGGATTTATTTTGGATATGAATGTATGTTAATATATGAGAGAGCGTTCAAGACAAACCGGGACTTGTTTAAAATAATAATAAATTCTCCTGAGTGAATCCAAGCTCTAGTGACCCACTGGGATAAGTGTATTAGTGTTGCAGGGGATTATATAGAGAAATAACACTTAAATGTATTATTATTTTTTTTTACTTTTACATAAATGTGTTCTGTTATTTTGCAAAATCTAAAGTCCCGGTTTGATGTGAACACTCCTCGTAATAATGCAGGTTGTTAGGATGTAATTATTACATGTAATACATTATGATTTCCTTTCAGCTAAATGAGCGAGCCAAAGAAAGGAAGGTTCCTGTCACACGGATTAGTCGACTTGCGAATTTTGGGGGTGAGTGAGTTCAACTGATTCAAATTTGACAAATGAGGGACTTGAGTTGAAGGAAAAATTGTTCAAAGCTAATAATTTTGTATTTAAAATTGATTGCAGGATGTGAGCCAATCATACATTTATATTAGTTAGCTCACTAGGCCCGTCCTGTGTTTCCATTGCTGAAACGGTAAATTACTAAAATGTAGCAGCTAATGTTAAGCAGCATTATAATATAAAAAAAAGGCTATTACTTGATTATTACTATTGTCTTTATTTTATCTTTGTATCTTCAACCACAAGGGAACTTTATTTCCATCCCATGTATTTAAAATGTATTTCTAATCATCTGCGCACACTGACTAATCCATCTCATAAAAAAACTGTTCTAATATCAACCTCAGCCCGTGTGTGTAGTGCAGAGCAGAAGGCTTTGCGATTCAGAAGTGCATATTACAAGAGGTGTTCAAGTCAAACTTGGACTTTTGATTGTGCAGAATCAAAAGTCTGCACGTATCCCAGGGTTTCACTAGTGCTTGGATTAAATCAAGAAGTTTTCTCAGTATATCGGAGCCATGATCAGACTTCCTGCTTTACATCAGAAACGCTGGCCTCCCAGGAACTCCTTTAATGACCATTACATGCGGAAATGGCATGGAGCGAGGTGAGGACTGTACGCGGGATGTGACAGTAATTCACCCAAGTCGAGTTCCTGTAATGTGCGAGTGGTGTTGGTGAATGTTTACGTGGTCGACTGCTGTGGGCTCCGAGCCACCTCGGCAGGGATTGCCGTTTACAGACATACGGCCTTTAAAATGTTTGCATTATTCGTTTTACTGTGGATAAGAGTCTCATCACCGTGATCCGCTTGAAGTCTGAATGTCAATCGTTTTTTTTCCGCCTTCGTTCATGAGAAATTTCATCACAAGTCCCGGTTTTGCTTGAACACCCTTCGTCCATGAAAACGTTTGTTTTGTGGAAGTCAGTAAGGAGGTTAATTAAACTTTTTAAACTAAGTCCTCTCTCATGCTGTATCTTATAGGTTTAGCTGTTGGACTCGGCCTTGGTGCCATTGCTGAGGTCGCAAAGCAGTCTTTTGGAGGCAAGAAATCAAGTAAGTCCGAAACCTAAGACCAAATAAAATAATTAAAATCTGCTATCTGCGTGTTATAATTTTTGGGTCGGATTTGTCCGTCAGATACCGGAGCTGTGTTAGATTCTCCGCTCCTGTCAGAGGCCAATGGCGAGAGGATTGTTAACACGTTGTGTAAGGTGCGAGGGGCGGCGCTCAAGATTGGACAGATGCTGAGCATTCAGGGTACGGTGGTCAAAAATATTTGTCCAGCTGGTCTAAAGTGAATTTGTAAAATTGATCACTTATTAATGTTTGGTTAATAATCAACTCTAATTGTCATTTTTAGATAACAGCTTCATTAATCCACAACTGCAGAAGATATTCGAGAGGGTCCGGCAAAGTGCAGATTTTATGCCAGCTTGGCAAACAATTGTAAGTTCTGTACACTAAGCTGGCAATACACTGTACGATTTAATATGTGTATAATAATTGTTTTGACGGGAACTGAGACCTGAATTGAACAGTGTGAAACTAGGTTTAATGTAACCATGGTGTTTCTTCGCATGTTATTAAACAAAAATAATCATGCTGTATCTTGTAAATATTTTGAATTTGAGCAATTCAAGCATATTATTATTCAGCCTCTGGGTAGAAGTTTTTATACATTTTAAGCGTTAAACAGTTCCAACCAAGCAATTTGGCGCACTCCAATTTTGGAGTGCTGATATAGAGCATAACAGCACTGGGATGTTTAGGGATCACTCAGGATCACAGGTGGACTAATAATCATTAACCCCTGAACAAGGTCAGTACATGGTGTGTGGAACAAGGAATTCTACACCCTACATACAATGGAGTTACGAATTTCCGCAGATACGAATGGACTGCAGTTCAATCACGGAAGTAGCTCACTTGTGTATTGTACAAAGAAAATAGACACTACAGCGCAACAGATACCAATATTTACAATTGTATACAATATTTTCAGTGTGTAAAGTGAATGTATAAAATGTATGGTATATTGTATGTGTGTGGGGGTTTGTGGGAGAAATGAGTCGGCTTCACCGATTTCAGTGAATCAGTCCGGGAGCACGATGATAGAAAATGGATGTCCTGTAAAGCTGTCTTGATGGAGAATAATCCTAATAACGGGAAAAAATCCTCAACGAAACAGAGTTCACAGTCCAATACAGTGGAAAACAGCTCTTCAGACAAAATAGGATTCCCCTCGCGATTTAAAGGAGCTGAGAGAAGTTCATTTCCTTAGGCACAATTACAGTTTTTGGCCACATGATGGTAGTGTGGGGAAAGGGTACAGAGATTTATTCAAGTATATTGTTATGCTTTACACTGTATATTCGTGTCAAAGGCGTATAAGACTCACTTTGTCGGACTTGAGAACAAATCAGACTTACGAATGTGCTCCCAGAACGGAATTCGTTCGTAAGTTGGGGACTACATTTACTGTAAGAAAAATAACCTGTCGAGCAGTAAAGTGGTAATCATAAACCTACAAGTCTCAGTTTTAATATTAACATAACCCAAGCATTCACTTCCAGCATTATTATTATTATTAAGTTTGATAATGTATTAAAAGTATTATTTGCGAGACCAAGGAAAGGGATCTTAATTCCGGTCTGTTAACCATTCTATCCTGCTTTCATCTCTCTCTCCACTAAATACGGCTGAGAAAATGTAAAGTTTAAGACACTAGAGTAGAGTTGTTGAACAATGTTTCTTTTTTTTGGGGTGTTTCAGTGACTGTGTTTGTGTCGTGTTTGTAGAAAGTTCTGGAGGAGGAGTTGGGTCCTGGCTGGAGGGACATGCTGTCATCATTTCAGGACAAACCATTTGCAGCTGCCTCTATCGGGCAAGTGCACCTCGGAGTCCTGCCTGATGGAAGAGAAGTGGCCATGAAAATCCAGGTACAGAGCAGGAGTGAAATTCAGACTAGTGTGAAGCGACAAACCTTGTGTTAGAATACTAACAATGAAAGTGTTAGATCCAGTATATGACCCGTAAGTTCAGTTTGTCAACCAGATGGCAACCTTTTTTTTTTTTTTTTATGATTTCATGAAACTTTTGTTTCTTTTTAAATGTTGAAATAAATGCCTTCAGACATTAAGGAACTGAAGTGGGGTTGGGGGGGAAAAAAAAAGACTTGATTATGATTTAAAGTACGTTTCACTATTGAAAGTTTAGTATTAAATTGAAAAGATCAGAACGCAAGGAATAATCCCAGTTCATGACCCGAGGTACGTGCTCCGCTTGTCCCCTCTCCAGTATCCAGGAGTAGCCGAGAGCATCAAAAGTGACGTGAACAACTTGATGTCCGTCTTGAAGATGAGCGTGCCGCTTCCTGAAGGTGGGAGGCGGCAAAAGCTTTTCCCGTCTCTCACACACACACACACACACACACACACACACACACGGTGTGTTTTTTTTCACAAACATCAGTGAATTAGGATTGTGGGTTGTGTGCAGTTGTGATTTGTTGTTTTTTGCACCAGGTTTATTCGCGGACAGCAGCCTCGAGGTTCTTCACAGGGAGCTTTCCTGGGAGTGCGACTACAAACGAGAGGCGAAGTGTGCCAGGCGCTTCAAGTAAGAACAGTGACGCAGGAACGACTAGTAATGAAAAAACAGGCTCTGAGAGTATTGAAATAAACATCTTATCGGAGTCTACTGACGCAGTGTATTGGGATAGATATGGTACAAGTGCTTGAACTGGAGTTCAATTCTCATTATTCTGGTGCTTGATGGCTAAAATAGTGAACGATTATGTCATGTTATGTTTTTTCACATAACTATGAAGTCAGAAGATACTTGAGGTGTTGAAATCATAATAATGAGCGGCAGGTTTTAAGCCATTTAACCACTGGTTTTGAATCCGTCTCAAGTTGTTGAATTTCTAAAATGCTGCCAAAGTGTAAAGAAGTCATGTATAGGTTTTGAAGGAGAAGCTGACTGAGCACTCGTTAGTTACCAGACATATCCATGATTTCATCCTCCAGAATTTAGATGGAATTTCACCTGATGTACTGCAGTAAGGGGGGGGGGACTTTTCTAAACTCTTATTAAATGCATAAATGGTTTATTTATTAGCCATGAATGACATTCCCCTTTTTATTTTGAGTGTGCTTAATAGGGGTTCAACGGTTTACAGAACTCCTAGATCGAATTCAGTATCAAGGCTATAAGTTCGGGATCGGATCATGTTTTTTTTCGGCAGGCATAATTTAGTTTTTCTCTAATTACATATAGAACTTAAACGCTTAAAACAAGAAATTTAACTCAAATAATTAAAACTAAAAAATATAAGTGATTTTCTTTTTATGATTATTTTTTAAAATTAATTTGTTGTATTTATTCACTTGTGTGAATGAACAAAACATCTGTAAAAAAAAAAAAAAAAAAAAAAACACTATTGTAAACAATAGAATCTAATAATAATTTCATCTTACCCTGAGAATTGTGTCTTGAGCAGGTAATAGACAGTTAGGCTAATTTTAGGGAAAAGTATATGCATATACTAGGGGTGGGCGATATACCGGTATACACGGTTAACCAGTAGAAATTTGTCAACCGATAGAGATTTTGGTCTATCGTCTTAATCGCGGTTGAGATCACGTGACGTTGCACGTTAC
>JAQMYI010000003.1:23958230-23980339 GCA_030014275.1 Clariallabes melas | reverse complement strand
AAACAGTTTCTTTGTGTTTGAATTTTTATTTATGCATTTTCAGATACAAATTGCTATATTGTGATATATATCGTTATGGAGGTAGAAAATTGCTTCTACCGTGATAGAAGATTTTGGTTATATCGCCCACCCCTAGCATATACAATTAAAAAAGTACAGCACTTTGTGTAGTATGAGTTCTAGCAGGGATGTTTTTTGGGCAGATTTATTTATTTTCACCAGGTTTTTAGCTGGGTCTAGGTGAGATTTTGAGCGTCTGATCTGAAAACCCTGACTAGTACACTGTGAGAGGGAAAGTTTTGCTCAGGAACGAGGCCCAAATATAACATAATATATATAAAAATGGACTTAAGTCAAAGGTCAGATTTGGCTGTAAATAAGAGACCCATGTACGTTTAAGGCTGTAACTCCTTACAGTAAATACAGTACAGCAATTTATGACCCGGAAATATGACCCAGGTTTATATATCATCTTAAGAGCTTTCCACTAACTGTAGCTTCTATTATGATCCAGGCTTCAGTAGATTTGAACCTTTTATTTGATTCCTGCAGAGCTTTAATGGAAGGAGACCCGTTCTTCAACGTACCCGAGGTCATCGATGAGCTCACCACCGGTCGCGTGCTCACCATGGAGCTTATTAACGGAGTCCCACTGGACGGCTGTGTGGATCTGGATCAGGAGATCAGGAATAAGGTGAGTAGTAATGCCCAGTCTTGAAGGTTAACGATATCTTGATTGAGAACTAAAAGCAAAAAAAAAAAAAAAAAATCATGACTCAAGTATTATGAATTACTATAAAGTGCACCATATACACTTATGATTTAAGTTCTTTTGAACCCGCTTCTCCACAGATATGCTTCAGCATCTTGCACTTGTGTCTCCGGGAACTTTTTGAGTTTCGCTTCATGCAGACGGATCCAAACTGGTCTAACTTCTTTTATAATGCTGAGGAGGACAAGGTGAGCAGTTCGTCTTCTTTTTATTATTTTTTTGCTTCTTATTGTTACTTGCAGCTATGCAAACCTTTTCATCTCATGCTTTATTAAAAATGCAAATCAATTCCTGGTTATGATACGATATTATGAGAGAAGCTCCATTAGTGTAATTGTTCTTGAGTAACCGTAGTGAGTGTAATAAACTGACTCATGGTGGGTACACCTCCCCCCCCCTCGCCTCTTAATGTATTTATTTTTAAACAATAACATCTTTAATGTCTTGCCAAATGAATATGAAATACCACAAACTCTTGCTTGCTTTGTGTTCTACAGGTTTACCTGTTAGACTTTGGAGCCTGCAGAGAATACCCAGAGTCCTTCACTGACGACTACATTGAGGTGCTGTGAATGCTTTCTTATTGATTTATCAAAAGAAAAAAAAAAGTTAGATCAAAAGTATGATGATGTGTACTAAAACATTTAATAATATTAACGTATGCATTTTTACATTTATCTACCTTGAGTGGGAAATCTCAATGTCCATTTCTTTTTTTCCTCTCTTTTGACTGAAACCGTTGTTTGCTTGCATAAAACCACAAGGTTGTGCACGCGGCCTCGGTTGGAGATCGGGACCGAGTCCTAGAGAAGTCCAAAGACCTGAAGTTCCTCACCGGCTTTGAAACCAAGGTTTGAATCCTTCACTCCTCACTTTGTACTCTTTACTTGTTCTAACTAAAAGCTATTTAAGCTTTTATTAGCTCATACACTGAGGGTTACGGAGTTTGCTTGTGCATTGCAAATGATGAAACCGTGGAAGAATCTCAATGTATGTAATGTGGGACAACAAATTATTTTGGAAGAAATTGGCTACTTTTGCTCGTCTGAGAGAGGCATTTTTGCATACAAAATACAAAACGCTGACTAACTGGCAGGCAGACAGACTGAGCTGGAGACAGGTCCATCTGTCTGTCAGGTTGAGTCTGCCTGCCTGTCTCTCCGTCTCATAGGGTCTGTCTGTTTGTCTCATAGCCTGCCCCGCAGTCTAGACAGGCAGGCAGACAAAAGACCTTTGAGTTTTTGAGTTATTTATCTTTGATTTTGTATTTTATTTTTAAACTTCTAACCCTCTGCTGACCTTTTTCGTTTGTGCGTCTCTCTCCCCCAGGCGTTTATGGACGCTCACGTGGAGGCGGTGATGATCCTGGGAGAAGCGTTCGCCTCTTCAGGCGACTTCGACTTCAGCACTCAGAGCACGACGCGTCGTATCCATAACCTGATCCCGGTGATGCTCCGCCACCGACTCACTCCTCCTCCAGACGAGACGTACTCGCTGCACCGCAAGATGGCCGGCTCCTTCCTCATTTGTTCCAAGCTAAAGGCGCAGATTCCTTGCCGAGAAATGTTCCTCGAGGTCTATAACGCTTACCAACAGCAACGTCACAAGTCGGCAGGTCAAGAATAGACTTGGATGTCTAGCTACAGGGTTTGGGACGAACTGCGTTTGAGAACAGTGTTTGTTTTTCTTTTTTAACTGAGTGTCCTGACTGAGGAGATTGATTATAAATAAAGACAACACATTCAGGTGTAGGATAACTTTTTTTTTTTTTTTTTTTTTTTAACCCCCAGAATGAATTGATTCAGCTCCAAGCAGAACATGCCCTGTTGTGTTTATTGGATCGGATTAAGTCAGGGACATTGTTAGTTTTGTATTATTCCTTATATTCTTGTATTCTCATTCTTATCTATATAGCCTTTTTAATTTACATTTTTGCCAAACCACATAAATACTCCAAAGACTTCCCCTCTTCTTTTTTTTTTTTCCCCTTTTCTTCCCCTTCATAATTTCTTATATTCACATTTCATTCTTTCCCTCTTTTAATGTCTTTTATTTATTTTTTTTTCTTTTTCTTTCCATCATTGATTCTTCTTCTTTTGCCTCTCAATTTCTCTCCCAGTTCTTCCTTTCCTGCTTTCATTTTTGCCCTTTGCCACTTATCCATCTTCCTCCTTCCAACTTCACCTTATGATATTTTTTTTGTTCTTTCTATTAAAATTCATTTTTATCCTTTTTCGCTTTTTGTTTTTCTTATTCACCCTGTTATTGTGCATTATTTCTTTCCTAGCTTTTCTTTCTGATTTTTGTTGCTTCATAACATTTTTCTCTTCTTCAGGTGTATCTCTTTTTTCTTTTTTTTACCTTTTAACCTCTCTCTCTCTCTCTACATATACTTCTCCCCCAGACTAACTCATCAAAACCACTGTGCTCTCACTATTCCTGTAAAGAACCGAGACTCAAGACGCGAGTTAAAGGTAGCCGAGCTAGTGCTCGTGCTTCTGAACTGATATAAAAGTTTCTTTCAAACAAACAACCAAACCACAAGTACTGTTAAAATTGGACGTCACTGTCTTCTGGTACTTATTCTTCCGTTCCTCTTCAGTAAGAGCTTTAACCTGCTCAGGGTCACACTGGATCTGGAGCCTATCCTGGGAACACTATGAACGAGGTGGGAATATATATATATTTACGCTGGATGGGACGGACAGCCATCTATACCACCTGATAGCCTTTAGATTTTGGGTTGTGGGAGAAACCTGGAGAATCTCAGAGGGACTCTGAAGCTTTGAGATGACGACAATGTAAGAAAATTTAGTTGTGTGTTCTTTTGTAATATGTATTCCTGCATAATTATGTTTGTTTTTGAGATTGCAACGCTTTTAACATGACAAGATATTTTACCCGAGCAGTTATTCAGTCAGTATTGTTAGCCATATGTAAAATAAAAATTATAATAATAATTGAAATAAAGTCTGACCCCTGGATTACTGTTCAGACCTGATATGCGTTGGTCACGTCTGTGTGATGTGATGGTATTACACTCCTATACATTATTCATTTCCTTGACAAACGCACATTGACTTTGTCGTACATGGAAACCTGATCACACTCTCGTTTTCACTGATTATCAATGTATGACCCAGACCACCACTGGACTTTAAAGCCCTGGACTTAAAATGTTAACGTGTAATAAATCTCGCTTTCAATTCAAACATTAGCCTCAATTAGACATGAAATAAGTGCTGTTTTATAATAGCCGAAGCAGACCACATTAAATAACTGATATAAAGTTTATAACTTTATAAACATGTATTCATTCGCACATTCATGCAGTTATCTAATCAGACAATCTACAGTACAATGTGTAAAAATAAATAAGAAAATCAAGAGTCTGTGACCGAATCGTGTCATTGGTGCTGCATGTTATTTCAGAACATGCTGGTCTTCCCAGAGTTTCACACACAACAGTATCTACACCCCAGGTGTTATGGTGCGAAAAAACATTAAGTGTGTGACAGTTCTGCCTCGTTGATAAGCGAGTACCGAGGAAAGAGGCTAGACTGGTTTGAGCTCTCTGGAAGGATATAGTCATGCTATATACACTCTACAGCGGTGATGAGCAGAAAAGCAGCTCAATATGCACTAAACGTCTCAAATTTAAAATTTTGTCACATACACAATATCATATGCAGTGAAATGTTTATTAAACTAATACTAAACTAGTTATTAAATAATTAAATTAAAGAGAATTTCCAATTACAAAAAAAATATATAAAAATCAAACATTTAAAATTTTGGATCTCAATATACAAGATAAGTTACAATAAAATATAATTAAAATAGAAATATATGAAATATGCAAATTACACAGAATGCGAAAAGTGTAATTGTATATTGTGAAATTTACTGTATAAAACTATGAAACGGATAAAAATATGTACCTCTACTCTTTTATAGCATCAAAGCTTGGAAGTGGAGGGGCTACAAAACACAATAAGACTCATGAGCACAGACTCGCCCCAAACTGGACTTTTTTTTAATAAAGACTGGAAAAAAGACGAGATAGTTATTGTTTTTAATCTTCAACTGATCAGTTTGCGCAAGTCTGTTCCCATAATCCATCTCTCTCATTCACTCATCGTCTATACCGCTGTATCCTGTATGCAAGGTCGCAAGACTAGCCCAGGATACTTAGCGCATGAGGCGGGGTACACCCTGGAGTGGGTGCCAATACATCGCAGTTCACACACACACACACACACATTCATACACACCCTCGAGCCTTGAGGTGCAAGGTGACGGTGATAACCACTAAGCCACTGTGCTGCCATATAAGTAAACTAAAAATCTAAAAATAAAAATGTAAAAATTTAATAAATTGGGATTCAATGTACAACCATGCAAATTTACAGATTTTCAAAAGTTACAATAAAATATAATTAAAATAGAAATTTATGAAATATATAAATTACATAGAACGTGCAAAGTGTACTTGTATATTGAGAAAACTATGAAAGGGTAAAGATACAGTATGTACCTCTTCCCTTTTAAAACGTTCAAGCTTGGAAGTGGAGGGGCTACAAAACACAACAGGACTCAGAAGCTATCATGGACACAGACTTACCCAAACCGGCCTTTTTTTTTTTTTTGAAGACTGGAAAAAGCCTAGATTGTTTTTTGTTTCTAATGTTCAACTGGTCAGTTCTATCACCTTAGATTATTACCTAAATCTCTTGATGGTTAAGGCTCAGGCCTGCTGATCGGAAGGTTGCAGGTTCGAGCCCCAGCACTGCAAATCTTCCACTGGTGAGCCCTTGAGCAAAGCCATTAACCCTATCTGCTTCATGGGTGCTGCATCCTGCCTGACCTTGTGCTCTGACCCCAGCCTCCTTAACTGAGATATGCGGGGGGAAAAAAAAACATTTCACTGTGCTGTAAAATACATGTGACAAATAATTGAGTCTTAATATTTATTTGCATGAACTGTGAGCTGAAGTGAGGGAAGTTATCCACAAGCTTGTGCAATTATGAGGATGTCCACTAGATGTCAGTGTTCGGAGTTTTTTGCAGCGAACTAGCACACCGTATCAAAGGGAAGACGCTGATTTGCATGGGATGGTTTCTAAACCAATGGGATGGCGAGGAGGGCGGGGTTTGGTTGTGGGCGGAGCCTCAAGCGGAGCCTGGATTCTGCGCCAGTGTCCGCTTCAGAGGAATAACAAAAGCCGCAGATTAGAAACCGGTTTTGAAAAAAAAACAACAACAACATCATCCGGTTTATTTATTTTATTTATTTGATGTTTTGGTTAGATGTGTTTAAGTTAACAGGTCGTATTGGCTCGGTTTATTTCCATGCAAATCTGATCTAGAAATCATCTCTCCTTTGGATTACACAAAAGGCAGTGTGTGTGTGTGTGTGTGTGTGTGTGTGTGTGGAGTACCCTTCAGTTCGGGTAAGTCTTCTGTACAGCACTACACACTCGTGCATCCTTGTGCATGTGATTTATGCTGTGTGTGTGTGTGTGTGTGTGTGTGTGTGTGACATTAGATAGAAGGTATCAATGAAGAGCATGTGTGTGTGTGTGTGTGTGTGTGTGTGTGTGATGTGATGCTGGACTAAACACTGCATCCTGTTCAGGATCTTGTGCATCATTAGGTTTCCTTCAGAGAGCATCAGCATCACTGCAGCACCAAGTGCACTTCAGCCTAAAGGGAATGCAGTGTAGAAAGTCTAGACCATTACTAAGCCTTCATCACCATCATCACCATCATCATCATCATCATCATCATCATCAGATACACTGTTCATAGTCTTCACTCTGAGCAAATCTGTGAACTTTCCAAACCTCATTGTAGAGACATCATTCATTGAATGACCATCTGTTATGCTTTAACAAATACATTGTAGCAATATATCCATTCATTCATTCATTCATTCATTCATCTTCAGGGTTGTGCTCGATCTGTAAAACTGGGAATGAGATGGGAATACCCCCTGCATGGGACGCAGTTTAGGGTTGCCAGTCGACTATGAGAAAGGGAGGAAGGAAGAAACCGGAGAACGAGGAGGGAAATTCAAACGGACACAGGGAGGACATGCGGAACTGTAGAACGCCTAAGTTTAGGATCAGTGAGAGCGAGAGAGGGAAAAAAATAGGAAGAACAGTAAAAACCAAGTACAAAATGAAAGATGAATATATAAAGGAAATCGATTAATCATAAGACGTGAGATTTGTACATTCAGTGCTGTGATGCTAACTGAGCCTGCTGGGAAAGCAGTGCATAGAAATATAATAGAGTGAAATATACAGTAGAAAGTGTACACCACTACTGAGCCATCATCATCTTCATCATCACAATTATCATCATCATCATCATCTTTGCAGTCTACTCTCTTACTGGTTACTTTTCCAAAACTCATTGTGGAGACATACTCTAATTTCCTTTTTTTTTTTTTCTTTTACCGATAACAACACATCTGTCATGCATCTGTTTAGAAATACATTGTAACGATATTTATTCATTCATCTTCAGGGTCGTGTTAGATCCGGGAATACCCCCTGGATAGGACACCAGTCCGTTATAGGGCACCGTTACACTCCTCAAGGAAGTCCACTTTGAGAAAGGGAGGACAGAGGAAAGCGGAAAACAAGGAAGGAAATCCAAACAGATACAGGGAGGATATACAGAACTGTGGAACTCCAGGCTGTAACCGAAGGTCAGGAATCAGTGTTAGAAAGCAAAAGAGGGAAAAAAAGGATTTAAAGTGTACAAAATTAAAGACAAATATATGTCTTTGAAGGTATGAAGAAGAATTCTAAAGTGCGAAAATACTGAAGCACTATGTATTGTTTAGCAACATGTAAAGTTTGAGGATCCTGACAAATGCAGCCACCTGAAACTTTCACCGAGCTTAAATCCGTAGCCCCTCTCGCTGTGTTTTAAAGTCCGTTCTCTTTGTTAATCCACGGAGAGCGTGGCAGCTGGAGCCACAAAAGCACAGGGTCAAAGGTCAAGCAGGCAGTCGCATGCACTGGAGGAAGACGTCGCTCCCTTTGTAGGAATCAGGGTGTGACCTTCGAGAATGAGCAGTTGGGTGGACCATATTGTATCTTGCTTGAAGATGTGTGTTACACCGTGTTGAAGGAAAACTCCACCCTGAAACACATGAAATATGTTCAGATCAAAATATTCCTGATTGTGGTTAGTGATCCTGGTGCTGGTTTGTATGTGCGTACTGTGTTTTGATTTTGGTTATTCATGTCAGATGTTGTATTGTGTCACTCTTGATCTCACTGAGAGGTATTATTATTATTATTATTATTATTATTATATATTAATATATAATTATATTATTATCTTTAATACAAGGGAACAAAATCAAAAGCAATAAGAAATCCTGCATGTAAGTAGACGTTCTAAAAGACAGAAGATTAATCAAGTCATTCAGGGTGAATTTTTCCTTTAACATGAATAAATTTTGTTCTGTACAGTGTCACACACTAAGATGCACGTGCATATCATTTTTATTTTAAATATATTCTTCATAATATTTATTTATTTCTCTTTAGATCTCTTTAGATAGATCTTTTTCCCACTCTGATACACTCTGAAGTCCTGAATAATACCTAACCCTAATCCCCCCCACGCTTTGTACACTCTGCTTCGAAAGCTACACTTTTATTATGGTTGAACCTTCAATAGTTTTAATTCTGCGCTTTCATTTAATGAGCCGCCAAGTCGTTACCTCTAGTAAGTGTCTATTTTTGTGCCTATTATCCGTGTCTATTTTTGTTCCAACTGATATTACAGCCTTATATTGTAATTGTTACATGGGTAAAAGAGAAAAGAAAAAAAAATGAATGCCTGCCAAAAGAATAGACTTAACAATTTTATGGTAATTAGTAAGGATGGGAATCACCAGTCACCTCCCGATACGATATTATCACGATACCTTTTCCCTGATATATATATATATTTTTACAAGTTTTAACTTTTAAAAAAGTTTGATGAGTGATTAAATGTAGTCCATTCCGTATAACATTAGTTTTTTCACTTAAAAACCAACCGCAGCATTTAAACAGTACAAACTAACTTGAAATACCCGAGTTTAACATTTAACTTCAAATTAAATTAAGCAAAAAGCTACATTTACTGAGCAGCACGTATCCCCCAAAATTATTATTTCTAAACAAACATTTGTTTCTAAACAAAAGCATATAATTAATTTCTACTGCATGGGATGAAATTGTGTAAATAGTTCAGAGTGTGCCACCTGTAGGATTATTAAGAAATGGTAGCGTTTTACTACCTCAAAAGCTTCCAGAGTCTCAAATCTCCACTTGACAGCGGACACGGGCATCTAACACGGGCATCTAACACGGGCATGCGGGACTTTTAACGCACACAGTTTTTGACTAATTAGCGCTTATGTTGTTTTGAGACGTTATAGTGTATAATGAATGATTTTGAGACGAATTTGCTCACAGAGTTTAGAGAAATAGGCAGATCGGAGGCTTTTTGATAATGTAACGCCATAAAAGTCGCCAGCTCTGCCAGTCGCAGTTAGTTAGTTCTGCCAGCTGTGAAAGGAATTTGTGTTGTCAGAGCAAAATAACTGGTTAAATAAACAAGCAAATATAAATGGAGTTTTGCGAAATTGTGGTATAAAAGCAATATTACACTCGAAGTCGTACTGTATTGCTGGATAGAGCACAGCTGTCGTATGTCATGTTTGTGGGGTTGAAGCAGGCGCGGCATATTCACGGAAGTTAAGACTTTAGATTTTAATAAAGAAAAGACAAACACATATCAACCAAAACATGAAGCTCTAACTACAAGAGAACTAAAACAAAAGCATAAACCGTAGCAAAACAGTATAAATCAACAGAACAGACCAGATAACAAGAACAGAACAGTTGCCAGACAACCAACAGACTCAAGGGGGGACCATTTATAATCAAACTAATTCGCAACCTCGGTTCAGGTGAGAGGTCCCATCCACTCTTGGAATCGCAGTCCAAAATGAAACCAAGTCTCTGGGCATAAGGCGCCCTCTATGAGTCATTGCTGACATCGTGCGACGCCATCAAACTTACCGCCGCATCACAACCATGCTATATCCAGCAGTACAGCACTCTCTCTCAATCTCATGTGATGTTGCTTAATTATCACAACTAACCATTTTGGGTAATTAAATGTATTTTAAAACATGTACATACATGGTTAACAGCACATATAAAATTAAAGATTAAAAAAAAAAATAATAATAATAATTTAAAACAATAACAAACGCTTGTCCTTGAGTGGACAAATCTGTTTTATGTTTAGATGGGTCTGGAATTTTTGTTGCACCTGGCAACCCTATCTGTTTCAAATACCACTTCCCTATCCCCCAAAAAAAGAAAAAAGAAAAGTGATTCTCTATGTGGACTGGCTACTCATAATTGCTCTATGCGTGAATGAGTACGCTCATAGTGTGCCGTAGCCTAGTGCCCTATCCAGTGATTCACGTCTTTCCACCCAGTATTCCTCGGAAGTTCGGGATGCAGCATGACCCTGATGAAAAATTGAAAATGAACAAATAACAGAATGATGCCATGAGTCCTTTTGTTGTATCTGACACAATGACAGAGTTCAAGTAAGGATATCCGGAGCTGCAGTGATGCATGAATGTGTGTGTGTTGGAAATATTTGTTAAGACATATGTTTTGTGCCTGAGTCGTTGGGTGTGTGCAGCACCAGTTTAGTTCAGAGAAGGCCATTTAAAAACACAAGATTCCCCACAGGGCCCAGAGAGCCTCTGATTGCACACGCAGCCACATTTGGAGCTGTAGCTTTTGTGTTCCCATCCATCTGTTGTGTCACTGCACCGCCCACTTTCAGCTGACGCATAGGCACGGTACAGACGTACACTTCATCCTCCCCATATAACACAGTGCAGCGTCTTACACTTAGAGTTTGATTTTAGGGGAGATGATGTGGAGATTAAAGCGCATAGTCAAAGTGTTTGAAGAGAATCCGGTCCGTTTGTCTGAGATGGTTTCCCATCACTGTCATATCCAATCCTTTTTAAAAAATAGTTTTTTGTGTAGATCCAAAATTCGAGGCAGCTTTTTGCAATCTCATGCATTGACATTCCTCTCCCATGCTGGGTTTTCAGCTGCTACCCAGATGTGATAAGAGTATCCAGAAAGTTGTTGGGGGAAATTTGGTGAATGGTGGATACTAGGATGAGAGAGCACTGATATCTCTATGGCCTGACTTGACGCACGCTTGTTCCTGCATAGTGTTCTGCCCTTTTCTTATGTGTGATCACTTGCAAACAAACAGATTCATTGTGTGAGTGTGTGTGTGTGATAAGCTAGTGTGTCAAGGGTGATGAAGCCGTGACTCTGGCTTGGAGTGACATCTCATTAGTACAATAAGAAGTAATTTTTTTTACGTAAAGCTACTATACAGACTGCATTTAAAAGATGGTGTTTATTGTTTTATTTGTAATTTCGCTTATTATAACATAGAATTTCATGAATATTCTGTCTTAGCATGAACCATGCCGATCCATGATACAGTTCATGGTGCAGCTGTAGTGAGGGAAAACTGCTTGATATTACGCATTTGAATTTGTATACCGCATGTATAAACGGATATCGCTGTTGAATATTTGCACAAAACTTTCACCTGATGAATCCTTTGTCACACTGAAGTCATTTAGGCTTTTTGTCGTAATGCTGAGTATAGTTCTGCACTACCAGGTGCTGGATTCAGTTGGTGTTGAATTTGACATGAATTATGTTGAATAAGTGGATAATGTTTGGAAGGAATGAACATTTCACCCTAGCGTATCAATAAGGCTGTGATTTAGCCTTTACGTAGACTGTTAATTCGATTGGATTAAATTTTTGGCTATTGCAGCTTTTAAATTCGATTCTATGGTTTCGAAATTTATGCTTGTTAGAGGCATTAAAGTATTAAAAACTACTAAACATATTTAATTTGCATTGAAATGTTGTGTAGCTTACGGTATTGATTGTTTAAATGTCATGTTTCATGCAAAGTGATATAATCTTTTATAATTTTTGACAATCACTCCAGTCCAGTAGTTGGTGGTATTGAAGAGGAATTGATAATCTTCCAAGTGTGGAAGATGGAAACAGCTTCCATTGTCTGCAGAAACTGGGGTATATTTTTATGGTATAAAAATATATATATGTATAATTATATACAATTATATACAATTTTAAAGAATTTTATGTCTAAAAGTTTAACTAGTTCTAAAAGTCCTAGTTCTAAAAGAAACAGTTGTAAATCAAAAACTGACCCATCGATTTGATTAATTAATTGAAGCAATCAACAAAAGAGAGATTAAATAGCATAATCAATTAAATAGCACTCTTAAAAATAAACATTGAAATTATGTATAAATCGTGTTGATGGAATAAATGTCCCGTACAAAGCGATTATCTTTTTTTCCCTCCCAATATTTGGCTCCATACTCCAGTCCAGTAGGTGGCGGTAGTGCTTCAAACAACCCTCAAATTCAAAAGAAGAAAAAAAAAATCACACAAATGATTGTGTGAATATTTGTGTATTTGATGAAAGCTGTGGTATATATTTTTTTTTAATATTTAAATTTTGGATCATTTAACTTTTAAAAGTTGACCTAAATAGTTTTTAATTCAAAATTGAAAATCAATTCAATCAATTCAATTAATTGAACCGAGTTTGATTAAACAGGTAAATCGGTTTAATCTCGCGGGTCTCCTTATCTATCTAGACTTCATGCGATGCACATTTCAAGCTTCCTGATTACATAAAATGAACGAATGAGTGAAACACAAGTTTTTTAGGACTACACACGGTCACTATAGCAAAGCGGGCTGTTTAGTAGCTTTATTGATCATCTGTCCTTCAGGGCAATATACTTTGTGGTTGTTTTTGGTACATGGCCACAGCTTAGTTATTGTATCATTTGAAGAAACTCACACACAAGATATTTTTGTTCTGTCAGAACAAACTATAAGTGACTCATGATGGAAAAATGAGGAATATCGACATTCACTTTAGATTTTACTGGAAAGTTTTTGGTTCTCTTGGGTATTTCCTCTTTATAGCACCAGACAGGCAGCGATCAGTTCAGGACACAGTTCTGGGAATCTTTAGGATTTTTTTCGAATGTCATGTCTCTGTCTCATTACATCTGGACAATGCCACAACCCTACTTGGCCATGCTCGCATGGAATTTTGTGGTTTTTTAAGAGGTTTTAATACGGTCTCTTGCGTGAGAAGTAAAATCTCCAGCGAAGGCGTTAGTGGCCTGGAGTAGGCTGCAAGCATAATATGAAGACAATTTAAGCGCGAGGAGAGAGTTAGGATAAAAGCAACTGCAGAGCTCCCAGGAGAATCCAACATTCTTCCCTTTCCTCATCTGCGTCCTGTCTCTCTCTCTCTCTCTCTCTCTCTCTCTCTCTCTATTTACCCCACAATCAATACTTTCTTGTGAGCAGCTTCTCTCTGAGATTTACCGTATCCATTTTATTTCTCTTTCTGCACCCTTGTTCGACTTGCAAAAATCCCAGGAAATGGAGGAATTACCTTCCACGAAATGGAACCGCAACATAAGAACGCTGGATATTGAAATGTTCCTAGAAAGTTTATCATGAACTGAGATGAAAGATATCCAAGTCTCTGTACGGGATATGGTCATAAACTGTGGATTAAACAGACCGTTGCTGGTATTATGCTTCATTTACATTCCACACGGATCAAACGCTTAGGTTCCTGACATACCACAATGCAGTCAGTTTATATTACACACCACGATGAAGCGGCTTTGTGTTAGCTGGGATATTTGTGGGCCAGACGTTCAAAAATCTAATGAGTCTGAGAAGAAAAGGAAGGCGAAAAAAATGCGTGTTATGGCTGCCATTGGTGAAGCATTGCATCTGGAGGCTACATTCTTTCTGCGCAGTTGAGTTTGTACACAGATGCTTTCGATCTAACAAACGAGTGCAAGTCATTCCTTTTTTTATTCTCTGATTAAAGGGAACGTTGAGCTAAATGGCAATCCTCATGGCTCGTCTTGTGTATTTATAATACATCTGCCTGGAGCTTTGCGCACTCGTGACTCACCTTCTGCTGTTGTGTATCGTCTCGCGTGGATACCCAAAAGATACGCACTTTCCAAAAACAGTTATTAACAAGCCTCACTTTTACTTGAGTGGACAATCTCACCTGCTCGTGTACTGCTGTTAATTTATTTTTTGGCCTTTTTGCCATCACTAAAGCACAAAGTGTGCTGCAGTTCAATGCTGAGCTGTTAATTTATGATTATTTTATTATAGGATTATTTATTTATCACATACCAAATGGACATGCTCGGGTCTCCCTGATGGTGTAATAAAAATCAATAACATTAATATTTACATACTAATGGTAACTAATGAACGGTGTAATAAATGTGATGTCGCAACAGTTATTCATTCGTTCATCAACAATGATGGTCAGGGTAATATTTGGGTCAAATTAGCCTGGAATCTTAGGCAGGAATACACAGCAGATGGGGTGCCAGTCTATCTCAGGGCACCATACAGAGGACATGAGGAAAACAGGCAAAATTCTACACTAATAGTTAAAATGTGAAATTAACATTGTGGTAATTATGCAGAATTTGAACACAGAGATGTAAGGAATGTGATGCAATATCTATTCTAAGGAATATTTAATTTATCTTGTACATGAACCTTCTTTTTGAAGCTGCTTTGGTGGATGAAAAATATTATTGGCAACTAAGAGCACAACCATGTATGGATACATTATGAAATATGGAAATTATTAGGTGATAAACCTTGGTGTCTTGCCCCATACATGAAGCAAAACCCCCATGGACTGAGCGTCTTACCCCATTTTCTTTCAGCAGCATTTTTTTTTAATGTTATTGTGTATGTGCGTACTAGTCCAAAGTTGAAAATAAACATGCATAAACATGCATTATTGTCAATTCCACAACTGTTAATGTAACAAGGCAAACACAAATTGTATAATTTTTTTTATTATACAGAATTTCTTTTGCACGTGCGTATATTATTAGTCAACCCGGTGCCTTTTATACCGTGCAATGCTATCTTCCAGACATTAGCATGCACTCACTTTGTAACCAAGAGCCCAAGTATTTGTACTATGCTGGGGGATTAGTGTAACACTGTAACATTCATTTGACTGATGGAGTTGATGGAGCCTCAGCAGTTGGTCCATTCAGAATGTTGACAGCTTGTAGTATTGGGCTAATCACGCTGTGAGATGATGTCTCAAAGGTACATGTGGTGCACTTCAAATCAAAGACTAAAATCAGATCTCCTAAGGATTGCAACATTTTTTTAAGGATTGAATACATCTATTCAATGTAAGGTAAATTCACCTGTATTGCCGTTGCTGTTGAACCATTTTAAAGCCGCCACTGTTTAGAGGTCCTAATCCACAGACGCGATGTAAAGTGATCCTGGCCTCCTCAGTGTCACCTCTTTTATCTACAGCTGGCTGTGTTTAACAGGAGAAGCGAAGGGGAAGGAGGGTCAGTGGAAGCACAGCTGGTCTGACCTTCCCGAACCAGCTGCCATAACAAAGGAGCCCAGTGAGCCTTCTTAAATGATGGCTGGCCAGAGTGGGTTTTTTTTTCTTCTTCTTCTTCTTCTCCTCATTTCTCCGCAGTCTCCCCCTCTCCATTGTATCGCTATAAATGTGCCCCAGCTGTTTAGGTTTTTCACTTATCTTTCTTCCCCCTGTAAGTGACCTCCTTTATGCTGAATTAACCTCACCTAGTATGCATTCAGGATACTAACAATATGCACAGGCACAAGCACATGTGTATGGGCCACACCCTTTTTTGTACAAGAGTGTAAGCTTACCTAGTCTGGGCTGAAGAAAAAGGCTGTTCAGCTCCAAACTCATAGTCCATCATCACCTAAAGACAAAGATGAATCAGTGAGGCTGATATCACCATCAGTGCCTATGAGCTTGTCTTATCAGGGAGTTTTTACATTAAGCACTAATGGGAAAATCGAGAACATTAACCTTCTTGCTATGCTTAATATTATCGATATTCCGGAGAAAATGTCAAGAGCGACACTCTTGCGTGCCTTCATATTTTATCATCTATGGCTGTGGAGGTCAGAGGATGAGATTGGCGCATGCACTGGGATTTCGGAGAAGACTGATGGCACCTTTCTCAGGCTTCCATATCTGATTCGGTCCAGGTGTGGAACAATTGTGTTCTCACTGATCAAAATGAACTGGACATTGGGGACAAGTGTTCTTGGAAAGTCCCTAATGTAAAAAACACTCATCTAGATTGCTAACTAGCCTATCAGATCTGCCATCAACTGTCATGTCCATCTCCACTGCATTTGGAGCATTTTTGTCCCTACTAATTGGATCTACGCTTGATTTGATATTAATGCATTCATGGAAAATTGCGAGTGATAAAAAAAATCTGACCATTAGACTCCAGTGTAATTACACTAGCAATGTCATCCTCTGAAGTCACCATGACAGAATCAACCAAAGAATAACAAATCAGCACTGTATATTTCAATCTAAACTTCTTCTGGGTGTTTTTTTTTCCTTTAAGGCCACAGGATCCAACATATCATCATGAGCTGAGGCAATTCTGGAATCGCAAGCATTGTAGCTTTATATCATGCTGATTCCTTTCTTTTCTATTCTTCCACCAGTCAGAAGCAGCACGTGCCTCGCAATTCTCGGTGCCTGGGACGAGGGGTGGTGGGGTGGGTGGCAGGGTGGAGGGGCTAGACATGCCTTTGTGCTTCTTGCCTTTGTGGCCAACACACGCTCCTGCTTGACAGACACGCGTGCTGACAAAAGCGAGCCGAGGATACCTTTGTCGCTTATTTGCTGGGGGCTGGTTGGGGGGTTCGGTGAAAAGACGAGATGCGGTCGCCATCTGTGATTAATGCTTTAATCCCTTCATACCCCCCACCACTCCAACAACCTTCCTCCTTCTTCAATCTCTGCTTTTGTCTCGACACACTTTCTGGATCAGTGCCATTGTTTTGCTTGGCCCTCGATATGTTCTTGAAAGTGCTCCCGGTGGGGTCCCGCCACAGCCCCTGCTTACCGTACTCCACTCTTCTTTTCCTATTCCTTTTTAAGTTTTGTTTGCGTGGAAAGTTTAGTGACCTCAGGAAGCCTTTCCGGCCTAGTCAATGATCCGGATTTCGCCTTTTTTTTTTTTTTTTTTGGTCAAAGTGGAGTGCGCTGTCTTTGTTTTATTGCAACTCTGCGACTCGTGCTGAAATTCTACCCGGTGCACATGCTGGTCATCTTGCCTGTTTAAACTTTACAGACAGCTGGCCTCCAAACGGCAGACGTTCATCACAGCTTTGCCCCTTTCTCTAGTGCTTTCTTTTAGCGTAGATCAATATCTTACATCTACTCCGTGAAGAGGATCCATTACGCCGTGCAGATGAAAGCTGCCTTCACATCCCGGTCAATCGGCCGCAAATAACCACACTTCGTCCTGTCTTGTTCGGGTGTGTTAAAGCGTTCTGGGTGTTTGCTGTGGATTGGATTTTGGTGGTTATTCTGAGGTGATGTGAACTGTAAAAGATTTTGGGCTGCATGAGCTCCTAATGGATCGCTGGGATATAGTTGCTCTCTGACTGCGCAGTTCCGGTAGACACTTTCTAGTGACTGCTGGCACTTTGGATGTATCTTAAAAGCTCTATTGATTTTCTTGAACCTTTCTTGTCTCTCACATCAGATAGCCAATTGTGCAGGTATGAGCTTATAATGCAAAGCAATATAATATTTACTGAATATTACTGAAAACTTTTAGAATGTTCTGACCCTAGTGTAAAAGTTTAGTAGAAAGTTTCACCTTTTTTTTTCCTCTCGTAATATTACGGACACGATTCAACTCAGAGGCTAATTCCCAAGCACTGAGTCAATTGTCTTAAAGATTTTACGCCAATCAAAATGCAAAACTTTGGAGAACTTCTGTAGAAATAATCAGGCCAGGAATTTGGATCTACTGCATCAGGCTAAAAGTAATGATGTACCTTAAGTATGAAAACTGGCAGAGCTCAGCTGTGGTAATGGGTTCACCAGCATTTGGTGCATCTCTGTCTTGACGTTTACCGTGTCACCACATGGCCCAAAGCAGCTGTCCCCCTACATTAGCATGACAAAGCCAACCGGCCTCGCTGCTCATGCTGGACGCCACAAGCCATCAAGAAGGAGCCATGTGGCATGTCCTTGCAGTTCTGTGGGCCATCTGCACTCATTTTCTCTCCCAAGTAGTAATGTTGTCCTGGAGTGTAGTTACGGGCCTTAGGAAACAGAACTGATTGAGACCAATCAGACCAGTTTATTAGCGCAATAACAGTCATTGTCTCTGGTTTGGTCTCAGTCACACTGAACAACAAACGCAAAGGTAATTTTAGCATAATATTCAAACTATAGTATATAGTATATTTATATATATTATTATTATTATACCCTGCTCAAAAAAAATTAAAGGAACACTTTTTAAATCAGAGTACAGCATCAAGTCAATTAAACTTCTTGGATATTGATCTGGTCAGTTAAGTAGCTAAGGGGATTGTTAATCAGTTTCAGCTGCTTTGGTGTTAAACAGGAATGGTTTTACAGGTGGAGACCACTGGTATTTTTTTCCCTCCTCATCTTTTCTGACTGTCACTCACTTGTTTTGCATTTGGCTAGGGTCAGCGTCACTACCGGTAGCATGAGGCGATACCTGGCCCCTACAGAGGTTGTACAGGAAGTCCAACTCCTCCAGTATGGCACATCAATACGAGTCACTGCCGGAAGGTTTGCTGTGTTTGCCAGCACAGTCACAAGAGCTTGGAGGAGATTCCTGGAGACAGGCAGTTACTCTAGTCGAGCTGAATAGGGCGGTAGAATGTCCTTAACCCATTAGCAGGACCGGTATCTGCTCCTTTGTGCAAGGAGGAACAGACCTTATGAGGTTGGCCTGAGGGCCCGACATCCTCTAAAGGTCCCTGTGCTCATTGCCTGGCACTGTGGAGCTCAATTGGCGTTTGGCAGAGAACACCAGAATTGGCAGGTCCGCCACTGGTGCCCTGTGCTGTTCATAGATGAGAGCAGGTTCATCCTAACAGATGATCAGGCCGGTGATTAATATACTGGTGATGCTGATGAGTGGAACAGATGAGAGAGGAGATTTGCATTTAAATTTACTGAGGTTGTTACATAAACAACAGATTTTTAAATTATATCCTTAGGCACTTTTAAGCCTGTCGCAGTAAAACATTTTTATATAAAGTGTTTTATATTTAACATTTGGTGGTACAGTGGCTTAGTGGTACGCACTGTCGCCTTGCACCTCCAGGTACAGGGTTCGATTCCGGCGTCGGCTCTGTGTGCATGGAGTTTGCATGTTCTCCACGTGCTTGGTGGGTTCCTCTGGGTTCTGGGTAATTGGCGTTCCCAAACTTCCCGTAGTGTGTGAATGTTGACTGGAGGTCCTACCACGATCGTACAAAATGGGAATAAATACAACGGTCATCATTGGCTTCCACAGTCCATAGTTGGATCACAGAGTTTTTTCAGTTGGTAGATATTTAACATTTACCATGATTAATCTAAAACAAACCAATATTTGCAGTATTCGCTATAGGTGGGTCCTTTTACAACTTTTTCAAAACGCAGTCCATTAAATAAAAACACTTAAGTTACATTACATGATTTAAACTGACATAAACAAGAAATTGCATGATTTGTAAATTGCATTATGATGTCGTTAGACTTTTGGCTGCTCCTGCTGAGGGGTCGCCACAGCGGATTAACCGATTCGCGCAACAACTGCATTGCATTATGTAGTTATGTAATAGAATAGATTACATATAGAATAGAATAAATAATTGTTCTAAAAACACATAAGAACATTGTATTTATAAGATCCAACTATAAGATGATGAACAAAAACACCAAGAATGAAGAATGAATGCATCAAGTTTGTAAAGTCTGCACTCCAGAGCCAGGAAGCGATGACGCCGCTCGTCTGTCAACGTCTCCTTCAACTGAGACACTCAGCCATGAAACCCCTGATAGCAGCGGTTGCTATGGGAGCTGGTTGCCAAGCTGTGGAGGGGAGGATGTGTATATATGTGTGTGTGTGTGTGTGTGTGTGTGGTCTTTGGGGGTGGTTGTTGTTGACACCGAAGACAGCGTGACGGATCTCCGCGTGCTCTCCTGACCCGCTCATGGGACTCATGGCGAGTACAGTCAGGAAGAAAGAGTTGAATAGAGGAGAAGGAGAAAAAAAAACATCGCACATAATATCACATTTCTGCTCTTCCAGTTTTCGTAACAATACTTACAATAGCTCAAGTTCATGCACATGAACATACGTAATCAGCACAGTTCTGAGGGCATGTCAGTGGATTATACAGTCGGGAAAACAAATGGGCTTTGTAAAGAGTTTAACAGAAAGCGTGCGTTTGAGACAGTTAGCTCAGCTGGATGAGTTCGCCATCATGGACGTCGTGTTTGTATCAGCATGGGCTGGGAGCTCCCCTCCATGGTGATGGAGCTGTACGCAGGCCTGAGAGGGAACCAGATATGAGCCAGGGATCACTTGGCAATCAGAGCGCTTGCTCCGCTCCGCTCAGCAGTGCTGCCTGGAATAAAAAAAAAAAGAAAAAAAAAAGAACATCCTCGAATGAAAGGAAGATCTGTTCGGGAATTCAAATCAGAAAGCACTCTTATGACATAAATAGTCGGTGCTAAAAATGTATTGTTTACACCACAGCGCCGTCGAATTCTCGAATCAGAAGTCTTTTTTTCCACCAACAATTCTGTGAGTACTGTAGTTCCAGCTGATGTGTTTATATTAATGCACCCGTTCTCAAGTGTTTCTATAGTAACAGCTCATACATAAGGGCGTATACTGTATGGCAGACGCTCCACATCATTTACAGCAGGAGTCAGGGATTCTAGAGAAAAATCGAGCTCGAAGAAGAGTTGAACTCACCAGCCAAACTAATACTCCACTCTCGTCAGAAGCTCCATTTCAACCACAACCTGCTGTAGATCTAGCCTCCTGGCAGACGTAGCCTGATTCTTTTATTATTTTTTTATTTAAAAATTTCTGTCTTTGTTGTTATCTATCCTCAAAAGGTCCTCAATGTCTTTGGATTGCCAACAGCACCATGAAATCACAGACCTCCCACAATATTTAATAGGATTATGTTATTTTCACCTTGCGTTTTTGGATTTGTTGCCAAAAATCTGTCTGTTTTTTTGGCCTGAACTTCCTCCGCACTGCCTTTGCCTGATTTACAATATTTTTGTCTCATTTTATAAATGATTTTTAGTCTTTCGGCTGCTCCCGTTGAGGGGTCGCCACAGCGGACCATCCGATCCACTCACAACTTGGCACTGGTTCTATGCCGGATGCCCTTCCTGACACAACCCTCCCTATTTTATCCGGGCATCGGACCGGCACTGCATATCGTGGCTGGTGTTTTGGCATTAGGTGGGAATTGAATCCAGGCCTTTTGCATGGGGGCAAGAAACCTGCCATGAGACGCCCATTGTCTCATTTCATAAACGTATTCTCAAATATTCTGCATTTTTACAAATAACTGAGATAATTTGGCTGGTGAGTTATTGTTTTCATTATAGTCTCCTTATTAGTTTGGACCAGTTTAGTTATTTTTCTCTGACCTCTTTCATCAATAATGTGTTTCCACCATTTCACGGTCTGGAACTGTGCACCAGTAAAAGGATCACTAGGGGTCCGCAGTGCTGGAAAGAGCGGAAAACAGCTGTCTGCCAAAACCTCACAAGTCACAAAAGCACTTTCAGCAAAGAAAACACATCTGATAACATTACACCATCTTAAACACCACTTCGTTCCGAATCAGCTCTGAACCGCCAATGTTGTGTTTCGATCTTTCGTTACTGCTAGTTAAAGTGAGCGTCATGACTCAAATCGACGCTTTGTTCACAGTTGTCATGGCCTATAAAGTTAACCAGCTCCTTACACAAGCCTGAAAACCCAAATCCCTCTCTAACCCCTGAACAAGGGCACTATTTAGTTTGTGTAACAAGAGAATCTATACTCTACAACTCTAGTGCACTAGCTTTCCATTTTACCCTATTTGGGATTCAACCCTGGAACAATTCGTTAGCTAAAGCTATTCTAAAGAGGACTAAGTGAAGACATAAAGAGAAACTTTGGTTTATTCTCCTTAACTTCAGATGTGCTAAAACATTAGTCACATTTAAATCGAGACTTAAAACTCATCTGTTTAGCTGTGCATTTATTGAATGA
>JAQMYI010000003.1:23918445-23945134 GCA_030014275.1 Clariallabes melas | reverse complement strand
GTAACGCTGTTCTGTTCTTGCTGTGTAGTGTAACGCTGTTCTGTTCTCGGCTGTGTAGTGTAACGCTGTTCTGTTCTTGCTGTGTAGTGTAACACTGTTCTGTTCTTGCTGTGTAGTGTAACACTGTTCTGTTCTCGGCTGTGTAGTGTAACACTTTTCTTTTCTCGGCTGTGTAGTGTAACGCTGTTCTGTTCTTGCTGTGTAGTGTAACACTTCTTTTCTCGGCTGTGTAGTGTAACGCTGTTCTGTTCTCGGCTGTGTAGTGTAACACTGTTCTTTTCTCGGCTGTGTAGTGTAACACTTCTTTTCTCGGCTGTGTAGTGTAACGCTGTTCTGTTCTTGCTGTGTAGTGTAACGCTGTTCTGTTCTCGGCTGTGTAGTGTAACGCTGTTCTGTTCTCGCCTGTGTAGTGTAACGCCGTTCTGTTCTCGGGTGTGTAGTGTAACGCCGTTCTGTTCTCGGCTGTGTAGTGTAACGCAGTTCTGTTCTCGGCTATGTAGTGTAACGCCGTTCTGTTCTCGGCTATGTAGTGTAACGCTGTTCTGTTCTCGGCTGTGTAGTGTAACTCTGTTCTGTTTTTACCTTGTATCATGTAACGTTGTTACCTGTTCTTGGCTGTATAGTATAACGCTGTTCTGTTCTTTTAATTCTCACTCAAGGTTTTTTTAATCAGCAGTCTTCCACTGTCAGCTTCTTGCCGCACTTTTCCGTCGAGGGACTTTCTCTGAACGAGGTCATCATGACTAATGACATGATTGTATAATGCTGAGTGTACTTTTTTTCTGAATACACTTGCTGATGCAAGAAACTGTTCGCGCTACAGGCGTCAAACTAGCGTCGAACATTTTACAAGCCGTGCAAGTGTTTGTATTGTTGAAACGAGCTACGGTCATTTGTCAGCCTCCTGTATTGCAGCTCGATGCTTCACTAAATCTCCGGCAGTGAAATTTGTCAGAGTGAGACGAGCGAGTGTGAGAGAGAGAGAGAGAGAGAGAGAGAGAGAGCGAACGAGACACTGTTTGAGAAACTACAGTGTTTTCTTTAGATCCAGTCCAATAGCACCCACCCACAGTGCGGTTGTCTTGGCTCGAAGTCACTCGCTTTTCCTCAGCCAGAGTGGTCGGAGTAAACGCACAGCACCATTCAAGTAATACTTACTAGAACTACGACACAGATAAATACCATTTATTATATTGTAATCGATCAGTAGTAGATGCTAACTTATAGAACGTGGCACAAAGACAAATAAAACTCATCATGATGGTGTTACGCGAACAGCACATAAAACCCCAAGAAGCAGCTTTACACAGTTTTACTGAGAGCGATTTCAGTGAATCTACAAACTGAACAGCTCCAGGACTCAATATTGAGCAGTTGATACATCAATAACGCATGACATTTAAGAAAAAAAAAGTAACAAATAAAACCGCTGTGATGATATATTTTCTCGATGTATTCACGGGATTTTAAATGAAAGCACGCCCGAGGTTGTCAGCTTTAATTTAAGGGGACAAACCTGTATAGTAGGCTCGCGGTATCATGTGAACCGTGCGAGAAAAGTGACATAAATTGAAATAAAATGCTTGTGTATAGTTCTCCAAATCAAATAATCTGATGCAGTTGCTTCTCAGCATGGGGGGGGGGAAAAAAAAAGAGAAAAACAGAAATGTCAGCGCCGGTAAAGCAGACTATCCTGAGGGTACAACATCAAACTAAATCGATTAGAGAGGATTAGATGTGAACAAAGAAAAGCAGTTACTGAAAAAAAAACACTTGGAACAAATAATCAATTACTTTCAATCAATCACTGTTTAATTTTGATATTTATGATATTTCTGATGAACAGAATTATGGAAGGCAAAAGACACGTATCAATAAATTTTACAATCATATGTTTGTAATGGGTGTAACGTAAAACCACACTATCAGACAGTTTTTATTTCTTTAGAATGCATTCTAAAAAGCTAAATCATTTGATTTATTTGTAACCAGATGTTGTGACAGCCTTTAATACCTATTAAATTGATTATGCAGTTATATCGATCTTTTGTTGGTCAATTCGATTAATTGAATAGTTTTCTAATCAGAACTGATTTATGCTTTAAAAAATTACTTGGGTAAACTTAGAAAATTTTTAATAATCTAAATCTGACAAATTCCTTAAAACCATACCAACACGCCTACTTGCATCTTATAAAAGGGACTTGCATTAGCACATCTTCTTCTTTTGGGTTTATTGGTAGTTGGTGCAATACTGCCACCTACTGGACCGGAGTGTGGAGCCAAAAGTTAACATGACAAAAAAATCGCTTTGTTCAAGACAGTAGGGATGGGATGGGGACCACCTGATACAATATCACGATACCTAGGTTTCGATTCCATTTGTATTGCGATTCTGTAAGTACACATTTTTAAAAAATATCCAGGGTTTTACAATTTTTAAACTAGCGCTATACAATTTTATTGATTATGTGAATTAATTGATCTTTTGTTGATTGATTCAGTTAATGGAATCAACAGGCCGTTAAATTTTCTAAAATTGACGAATTCTTTAAAATACCACGTTCTCTCCAGAAAATACAAAGAGCTTCCGTTTTCCATGTGTTGCACAGGCGTCTTCTTCTACGTTTATGTTTATGGATGATCGGTGTAATTCTGCCACTTACTGGACGGGCATGTGGCACAGAAAAATTGGCATAAAAAATATTATCGCTTTGTACGAGGCGTGACATTTAGCAAAATTAACAACACAAGTTACACAGTATTGCAGTGTATATTTGATACTTTTAGCAGTTTTTAGAAATAAGAATATTAACTGTGAAAAGAATATTGTGTCAAAACAATGAGAAAAAACATAAGTGATATCGCATCAAATTCAATCGATATTCACAAAAAAAAAATTCACAAATAACAAAAAATTTACCTCAGAATTTTATAGATCTTGTAAGGATATGAAACACCATATGGTTTTAAATAGATTCATAACATTTAGAGTAAGTAAGCTAGAAAGGAACCAAATTTAAAATGTAGAATGTATAAACTTTGATACTTATGATTACTACAATCTGTTGTAATTAAGTTTTTATATTCGTTTGCCAAAGAATTGTCCAAAACGTTTTGGCTCTCACTGAAGTCGTGTGCTGTCTGTGTGTGAGAGATGTAAAGTTCTGCGTTTGCCAACCCTCGTTTCTTCATCTGTTGTTTTGCGATCCTTACCAGACTCCAGCTGGTTCCCATTTGGTACTGAGCTCACATCTTCGGGCGGCGCTGCCGAGTGCAGAAACATGTTTCAGATGCGTGTTTAGGAGCGAATTTTCCTTCTCAGCGACTCAATACAAATCACCATCAATGGCCAAATTTTTCGATGAGATTCGGTGTGTGTAGTCGGTTCCGCTGATTTGTGTAGTCGTTCCTGCACCCTGCAGGTTGGGATCTAGTGGCATGTGGCAGTCTTTCGCATGCCGTTTGTGAGCGTCTGGCACCGCCGCTGAGAACCAGCCGCGCATTACAGAAGTGACCTCAATCAGATGAGATCAGAGTATCACCCTTTATTTGTTCGTCAAGTAGCAGCCTGGACATAAAAAGGTTGTGTGGCCTTGCTGTGAGACCTCAGGGAATCTCCAATTTACTGCTGCACTGTCCCATGTTTTGTTGGACCAAGTGAAAAGATATGGTTGCTAATTGCATGCTCAGTCTCATCAACATTTAAAAATATTTGCATGTGCCTGATTCCGAAAAAAAGCTTGCCCGTCGACTAATAATTAATAATTAAATTTTTTTAAGAATTGAACTTTAAAATCTGTCAACACACGTTGTTTTGCATAATATTTCTCCGTAGCTCACATATCTATTTAATTGGCCACTACAAGAGAGCAAATTTCCAGTTCACGCGCAATATTTGATGTTGTATTTTCCGTAGCCTTATTTTTTAATGCGTGCAGGGAGACAAGAGCGGTATATCTGACAGCTTTATGGTTTTACATACTTATTTGTTGGGATTGTGTCACTAGAACTGTCTAAATAAGACGCTTTCAATACTCAGGGACTCAGGCACAGATCCAGTACATTTGTGCAATGCGAACACTTCCGTACCCTGTCTGAGCGTGGACTGCTGTTTAGAACGTATCGTCATCAATGCTGCCTGTCTCCACCAATGTCTACGTATGTGTGTAGCTTGTGCAGAAGTGTGATTGTTGACCTCCTTCATTTGGGTTTATTGGTGGCTTGCAAACCAACTAGGTTCATCCTGCCATCTGCTGTTTAGGAGAGTGTAAATACGCAAGTGTACTCGGGTACAGAACAACGTTAGTAATGTGAAATCTTGACAGTAGGGGAGGAGGAGCAATCATACCCAGGCATAAGGTGAATTAAATGTGCCTGAATTATGTGAAAGCACCCTAAAACTAAGCTCAAGTAAAAATGTGTCATATTTAATTATTCATGATTTATTGTTAAACTGTTTCAATATCAGTTAAGAAATGTTGTTGGTCTTTCGGCTGCTTCCGGCAAGGGGTCGCCACAGCGGAATATCCAGTCCGCACAACAACTTGGCACGGGTTTTTACACAGGATGCCCTTCCTGACGCAACCCTCCCATTTTATCCGGGCTTGGGACCGGCACTGCATCCAGTGGCTGGGGGGTTTGGGCACTGGCTCGGAATCGAACCCGGGTCTTCCGCACGGCAGGCGAAACACCTACCACTGAGCCACCAGTGCTTAGAAAAAAGAAAGATGTGCAAAATTTGCAACCATGACATTAAACGAAGAAAATATCCCCTTATCCAGCATGTGACATTAAATCAACAAGGCGGCTCACAGTTTTAAGCTTTAAAGCCCAAATATACCTCACTCATGACACTTAGCTGGCCAGAACACTGAGACGTCCAGGTATTTTGATCTATAATGTAACTTGAACGCATGGAGGCCAAAAGTGTCCTAATTCTGAGTTCTGACTTCCCACTTCTGATTTGATGTAGAATGAACCTATGTGGTAAAAGCTGCTCCACCATGTGTGTAATGCAGCAAGTGGGATTCAGAATCATGCTGCATCAAGGTGCATTGCACCATTTGGTACTGTATATACACATGCCGTACATGAAGAAAATGAAGTGCAAGAATTAAAAAGGAGCAGGATTTCATTTACGTTTTTCGAGTTGTTGAAATGACTTCTCTATTAGACATCTATGAATTAAAAAAGCTGGACACAAAAGCTGCTGCTACTGATTTGTCCACTGCTGCAATACAATAAAAAAATTTGTGACTAGTCGGCAACATGAAAGGACACGGGCAGAAATCCCAAACTCCACTGTATGGACAAAAGCATTTTCCCAAGCCAGTTAATTATTTTTAGTCAGGCCCCTTCTCCCCAGGGGATCTTAATGTTTCAGCATACCAAGACATCTTGGACAATGCTATGCTTCCAACTTTGTGGCAACAGTTTGGGGAAGACCCTTTTCTATTCCAACATTACCGTGCCCCAGTGCACAATGCCAGGACTATAAAGGCATGGTTTAATGAGTTCAGTGTGGAAGAACTTGACCGGCCCGCACACAGATCTCTGACCTCAACACCTTTGGGATGAACTGGAACGGAGATTCTGAGCCAGGCCTTCTCGTCCAACATCAGTGCCTGACGTCATAAATGATCTACAGAATGATTGGGCACGAATTCCCACAGAAACACTCCAAAATCTTGTGGACGGCCTTCCAAGAAGAGTGGAAGCTGTTGGAAGCTGTTATAGCTACAAAAGGGGGACTGACTCCATATTGAAATATATGTATTTGGATACAGTGTCATTTCAGGTTTGGCCAAATACTTTTGTCCGTATAGTGTAAATGAATAGTTGAAGGTTAAGATGAACATTCCTTCAAAGTGCTTAATGTGGCTTTTACTGGGGATATTACCATCAATCAGCATTGATTGGATGATGTCAGGTTTTATTATGTGGCACTTGAACTTACCAGGGCAAATCGACAGAAAGAAAAAAAAAAACGACCTAATTACATTGCTTAACAGAAAGTTTTTTATTATAGAAGGCGATGAGTAGGATTAATAATGACATAACAAAAAAAAACACGTATGCTGAACAACTTATGCAAATCCCACCCTGTTTTGTGTATGAACTGTGAACAAAAATACGCATTCAAGCCATTGTACACAATATATACAGTATAACTGTTGACCTAGGCCTAGCTATAAACCTTACTCTCTTTTTTTGTTCCCCTCCACAGCAGCTGGGAGCCTGAGAGTTTGGAGATGAATAAGCTGCGTCAGAGTTTGCGCAGAAAGAAGCCAACCTACGTGCCCGAGGCCAGCCGACCGCACCAGTGGCAGGCCGACGAAGAAGCAGTGCGTAAGGGCAAATGCAGCTTCGCCGTCCGGGTAGGAAACCGAAACTACAGCTGACAGACACAAACATGTGCTGACATGGCTTATTGTTATTTAGCTTATGCTGCTCGAATTGGTTCGTTGGAGGAGTGTAGTGCAATAGGAATGAGCACAGGAGAGTGATCATTTACTGGGAATGTCCATACGGTTAAATGGGCTCGCATTGAAATAGGTCAGATACAGTGTGTGCGGTAAAAGCAGTAAAAGTCAATAACGCGCTTGCAGTGCTTGGACGAGCGCCATAAAAAAAAGGGTTAGACACGTCCAGCTTAGAAATAATAGCAAGTAATCATGTTAACAACCGGGTTTATATTTTAGACAGGTGCCAATATTTAGGACACAGTCTGACACTTGTGAATGTGGTTTGCTTCAAACAGAATAAAAAAAATGACATGTTCCAAAAATAGACGCTGAGCTTCTGTGGCATTAATGAAGGTCTTGTTGCAGAGAGAGATAAACATAATTAAATTCAGCCTCGTTTTCATTGGTAGCCCGAGGCAACTGGAGTCTCGGTGAGACGAGGATGTAATTCTCTAATGGACCCTCTCCTCAGTGCTCACATCATCACGTAATATAAAACAGAGCTTTTCGAAATTAATTGTGTCACCACAAAGATGCTTTCGATCCTCTCTCGGGTTACACGCGTCGTTTTTGCCGTCTATACGCAAGCGTGCAGATGTTAGAGCCGTTCGTTTTATAGACCAGGACGGGATGTTATATGATCATCGTTGCTGCAGAAGACATATGAAGAAATATGCAAAGTTCTCACAAAATGAAATGATGAAATTTTAATGTCTAGACGCCTAGCTTACACCGTACTAAAGTCCTCCTTGCGCATTAATTAACTGGGAATGCAAGCCGGAGCATCGATGTGGCAACCAAGCAGGAAGAGATCTGGTCCAGTTCATGAGGGATCATATAAATAGTAGCTGAGAGATTACTGGGAAGAATGTGCTGTGACACCTTTAAATGGGCCCTATTATGCAAAGTTGACCTTTTAGACATTTTTAGACATTTAGATTCGCCTCCACTGCATGCACAAAGCACAAATTTAGGGGAAAAATCCCTGCTTTTTGTCCTTTTTTTTATTTTTATTTCTTTTTTTTTATTGGATCTATGTTTAAAAGTTTAAAAATGAGGAGACAGGATTGAGCCTCCAAGTTAAGATCTTATCCTCGTTAAGATGTAAACACACATACACACACAGAGCATGCATGATGTTCGATCGATGTTCTCCCTTTATTAAATGCAAAGACGGTTAATAAGATTGTAAGTCTTGTGTCAAACGCCTTTGGTTGCTTACATCTGTTACATCAAAGAACATTCGCCATTAACATGTTCCCGGGAGAACAAAGAGAGAGACAGGAAGTCACCCAAATGAGGATGGGTTCCCTGTCGAGTCTGGTTCCTCTCAAGGGTTCTTCCTATTGTCATGTCAGGGAGTTGATCCTTGCCACCGTCAACCTCGTCTTGCTCATCGGGGACGATCTGATGGTTATAGAGTCTATACTGATTTCCATACATTTTCTAATTTATTTCCACTAATTTCTAATTCTGTAAAACTGTTCCCGATAGTGACCACTGCTAAAATGCTATATTTCAATAAAAATTGAATTGAATTGAATTGAGTTGCATGAATATCCATCCGGACACAGACTATACAGTAGGAAGTATTTCCATATAAGGAATTAAAGAGCACTTAGAGGGCTTATTTAAATTAAAGAGGGCTGAGTGACTCAGCACTAGATCATTTACATAGACACTGAAACGGCATGTCGGATGAGGAGAGAAACAGAGATATGATTAAAAATATATATATTATCTGTCATGCATTAACAGACACACTTTGGGGGACCTCACTGGCCTGTGTATAATATAGGACCTTAAAATATAGCTGCTTTATTAGATCCACGTAATCCGTTATCTACAGCGGAACCTCGGCATACAAATTTAATTTCATTCTTAAGTTGAAATTCCGTATTGCGAAACGCATTTTCCCATAGGAAATAATGTAGATGCAGATAATCCGTTCCAGCCACCCCAAAAACGTTTACCAATATTAATAATTTCCAAATCTATAACCATATTTTTACTTATAAAAACAATCGAAACATACTGTATGTAAAAGACATGTAAATGAACATTAAACATCACTGAACTTTAATTGAACTTTAACTCTTGGTACCGGCTGCTTTTTCTTAAGCAATGATTTCTTTCTTAATTTCCACCGGAAGTGTCTCCCTTTTTTTCTTGCTACCGTCCTTGCTAACTTTCTTCGGTCTCATGGTGCTTTGTGTCTTCACTGCTATCGTTCGCTTCCGTTTGTTCTGAGCAACGAACCAGCAGAGGGAGCTTTTCTTACACAAGGGAAAATCTATAGATATCTACAGCATATTCAGTTTGTTTAAGTCGCAGGAAATACCAAATTGAAAAAGGACAAAATGCAGAGAATGTTTTTTTTTTTAAACATTTTTTATTTATAGACACACTGAAGACCCGTCAAATGATACGATTATGCAAATGATTGAAACGATTTTTTTTTATTTAATAGGTGCTTGTTAATAATAGTAGGAGGCATGTACATTTGTCCACCTCATAAAATCTGTTGTCAAGCATTTATTCGAGGGGTGTTCATCTCAAACCGGGACTTAAATTCCTGCAAATATTTTTAAAGAAGGCTGTAAATCTGTGAATGATGATCCTCGTTTCCACATGTTTGATTCATTGAAGGGGTTCCTGGGATGCCAGGTTTTCGTGCGTGAAGCAGGTAGTGGCTCCGATCATGGCTCCGGTGTACATAGAAAACTTTCTACCTTGATGGTATCCAAGCATTAATGAAACACTAAGTGCATTAGTGTAGCAGGGGATTATATAGAGGAATAAAGGGAGTTTTTCTTTTTATAACTGTTATTCTTTACAAGCAAAAGTCCCGGTTTTACTCGAACGTTTATTTTATATATCAGACTAAACACTTGATAAAATGATATCGAACGTCTTGCTTTCGTTCTCATGCTCGTTCTCTCCTCTGCAGTATCTGGGGTTGGTGGAGGTCGAGGAGTCCAGAGGGATGCATGTTTGTGAGGATGCTGTAAAGAAACTGAAAGTGGTGAGTATTTTCCTCCTTTACATTATGATCAGCATTATCATATGATTTGAGACGTTCATTTGCGTTCAACCTGAAATAAAATAATGTAAAGAAGTTGATCAAAAGGTAATGATACAGGCTTCAAAAGTCCAAATGCATTCCTAAAATAAAGCAGCACGGAGGAAAATCTGATCAGTTCCCCGGTATCTGAGGAGTTATAGCTGTAGCTGTGTGCTTGGATGGATAGTGTGGTTTGTGTGAGTGGAAAGTCACCCCTTGATCAGGAACCATTTCAACGTGATCAGGTTATATGCTGAAAACAGATTTGAAAACTGGCTAGAATTCCACCAGGTCCTTCTTTCCTGTCTGTGTTTCTTTCTTCGTAAACCTCATTTGCACTCTGCTTCTCTTGATTTACATACGGTTTCTCTTTCTCGCTCTACAGAGCTACTGCTGCCCCATACTGGCCTCACTAGGTTTTGCGATCTCAATTCTAACATCGTCTAACATTTGACCGTACAAATCAGTGTCCAGCGTCCTTACCTGAAATTCATTTCAGTTTTTTTTTTTTGCACGAGTGATGCATAAACACAGTCGTACAACAGCACAATATTGAGGTCACACTAAAGAACCACTCTAAAGTCTAATGCTGTTGTTGATTTCTTCTCAGAGCGGAAAAAAGACGGTAAAAGCCATGCTGTGGGTCTCGGCCGACGGTCTGAGGGTGGTGGACGACAAAACCAAGGTAAGGACACGTGGTAGTCCGTGCACGTATTCCATGTGCGAAAGATGCAAAGAATAGGAAGTCGACAGGACAACAGTGAGCTTTTGAAAAAGTATCACTTGAATGGTAGTTACTGACAGTGTTATGTCTTAGCCTTAGCTCTTAGGCTAGCCTTTGAACAAGAGGGAAAGTGGAAGAAAAAAAAAGCACAGCAGGGGTCGTTGGCAGGGCCCCAAAGGCTAAATCCCACAAGTAACTTTACTTTATGTCCAGCTACTGAAGCCGTGAGTGGAGCCACACATACTGTAGGTTTGAGGGTTGCTCATCATCACTGATCGAACATTTTTCAGCATTGAAAAAATAAAAGAACGTTTGCCATGAGAAAATGTTTCCCCTACAACTAAGAACTTAAAATGAATATGTGAAACTTAAAATGAAATAATAATGCTATGCATACACCAAAATCAAACCCTTAGAAACCCATGTTGCTCCTTTTTTTTTTTCAAATTTTCCTCATAAAAACAAGAATTTCCGAAAGTTTTGTCTTTGTCGCGACATTCGATCCTCACCAGGATATAAAAACGAACTCATTCACACACACACACACACACAAATGGTATTGAAAAGGTAAACAGGCTCCCCTCAGTACAGTCATCCTGTTCTCTTCCAGGCTGTGAAAATGGAGTGGAAGGCACAAAGAACCCTGTTTTTTGTTCCCTGTGAACCCTACCCCCAACACCAAATCACCCAGCCGTCCATCGCCTCCCTCCTTCCCTCTCCTCTCCCTTCCTCCCTGGCCTTCTGCTAATCCCTCTGCTTTGCTATGAATCAGCGCAGGGACCTAATCCCCTTTTACTACTGTCCATATGGCTCCAGGACACCCTGCTGCATAACACTCTGAACTTGCATGTCTGGGGGTCCCGCCCTGACATTTAACAAGTCTGGCCACGGCCTCCTCTTTTCCCAGAAGTGCGAAGTGAGTCAGCAGCCCCTCCTTCCTGACCGTTCCTGTCTTCCGGCTTTTTCTCCCCAGAATACAATCGGCCATTGAGCTGCCTCTCAGAGCTGCGCTGACCCTCTCTAACCATTCAAGAGGCTTCAGATGAATGGGCTTCTCACCTGACACACACTTTGTGAGAAGTGAACACTTCTGCCCTTCCTGGCTTAGTTGCTACACAATCATTGTGCATCGCCTGTAAACAGTATCTTTATTAGAGTTGACGTGATTCTCCTTTTTTTTTTGTCCTGGCCATCCTGGGAATGAGATCAAGGTCAACATTTCAAGAAGTAAGAGGGTTGGTTGAGAGTGAAAAATCAGAGAAGTGGACATGGTATCTTATCTACAGAGCGCATGTCTTAGTTGCTCAATGCTTGCTGAAGTGAAGTGCCCTCAGGACTGACAGTTTTGTCCTCAGGACCCAAACTTTCATCTATCTAGGAATCTCTGTAGTCCAACTAGGGACCATGGAAGCCAATGGTGACCATTGTATTTATTCCCATTTTTGTGACCATGGTAGGACCTCCGGTCCACATTCACACACTACCAGTATATATTTGGAAATGCCAATTACTGACTGTGTGAGGATCTATACATCTACATTACATTTACGGCATTTGACAGACGCCCTTATCCAGAGCAACTTACATTTTTATCTCGTTATACATCTGAGCAGTTGAGGGTCCTGTTGAGGGGCCTTTAGTTTAGGGGCCAACCTGGGACCTTCTCAACCATAGTCCAATGCCTTAACAACTGAGCAACCCCTTACTCAGAGAAACCAGAGGACCTGAAAGAATCCCACCAAGCACGGGATGCAAAGCCCATGCACACAAACTCTGAGGTGGGAATGTAACCCGGACCCTGGAGGTGCAAGGCGACAGTGCTAACCGCTACGCCACAGTGCCACCTAACCTAACGTGACGTAACCTTATTTACTGTAGCTCCTGAAAATGGCAGGAGAATGGCAGGGTTGGGTGGAGCTCTTGGTATATGAGGTCACAATAGGGGGAAAATCTGTTTTGCCCGTTTGATACAAAAACGGCATGGAATGTCTTCAGTGCCAAAAAATGTCAAAGTGAATTTTGCATGATATTTCCGCTTTAAATCTTCCACATATTTGTGGTTCCATATTTATTCATATAACAGGGTTACAAAGTTCCTGAACACACTAAAGACGATGGGCAAATGGTAAAGCTTGGCTCATAATTTTTTTCCCCCAAGCTTTAAAGGTATTTCCATCATTTCATTCCGTCTATAGGACCTCATCGTAGATCAGACCATCGAGAAAGTGTCGTTCTGTGCGCCGGACCGTAACTACGACAAGGCCTTCTCTTATATCTGCCGAGATGGAACCACTCGCCGCTGGATGTGCCACTGCTTCATGGCTCTGAAGGACTCGGTGAGTGCGAATTGCACGTCACACTCATCGTTTAATTCCGGTGAGGTGGGAATGGGATAAGGAATGTGCTCTGAACTGGAACAGCTGCCTGCAGCATGCCGCTGTACTTAAGGCGCTAGAGGAAATGAGTTATGATGTTTGAGTCGAATTTGACTTAAAAAGAACGTACAAGTGAAGAATTAGTGCTGACTTAGAGATGTTTAATAATTATCTCTAATAATTATCTGTAAAGGTTTTAGAAAGATTTTAGTGCTAGTGCCACACATATTCGGATGCTCCTGAAGGACTTTATTACTTGGATAATGCTTAATAAAATAGAATCCGAAGGCTACTGGAATACAGTTAAATGTCTAGCCTGTACTGTTTCCAGTTAATAAAAGCATGCACATTACAAGAACCATGATTGTTTTCTGGCAGGGGGAGCGTCTGAGTCACGCAGTGGGATGTGCATTTGCTGCATGTCTGGAGCGAAAGCAGCGGCGGGAGAAGGAGTGCGGCGTCACAGCTTCGTTCGATGCCACTCGTACGTCGTTTGTCCGCGAAGGCTCGTTCCGCGTCTCCTCGGCCGGTCAGCAGAGCGAGAGGGAGGACATCATGAAGCAGCTGCAGGACAAAAAGAAAGGTAATTTAACCAACACCGACTGCAGACTCCAGTGTCTTTCAAAACCGCTCATGAGTAGAACAGCCTAGACAGCGCACGAGCAACACTAGCGAGATGCAGTGATTTAGTGCATGCACGGAGGAGCAGGTTGCAGTGTTGAAAAAATAATTACAGGTACAATTTTGTTCAGGCTGGAAAACTTGTACAGGGAAAGAGAGCTAAAGCGGAAAATATATTAGCTGTACATGTCAAATCTGATATAATTAGAAATTAGATATACGTTACTGTTATTGAATTCCGAATGTCATGTCCTCTCTGCAGAAGTCTGCGCCGTCCCTGCGGTGCCACCAGGTAACGCCTCTCCTCCAGAAGGTGCCGCCACACAGGTAGACCGAGCCGAGGGAGGCGGGCCACACGTCATCCCGCGGCGTCACGCGCCCCTCGAGCAGCTTGTCCGGCAGGGCTCGTTCCGTGGTTTCCCTGCGCTCAGTCAGAAAAACTCGCCTTTTAAACGCCAGCTGTCTTTGCGCCTGAACGAGCTGCCGTCAACTCTGCAGCGCAAAACTGACTTCCAGAGCAAGAACCCTGGTCAGTAGTCTTTATATTTTATAAGTTTTTCTTAGACAATCCACCCTCATTTCTGCCTGGTCATTTTGACTTAATTATGTAAATTAAATTAAACAAACTGACATTAACAAATGTTTTATTGTAACAGGCTTTAAAGTGCCTAAAGGTATGATTTTAAAACAGGTTGTCTATGTAACAACCTCAGCAGCAACTCCATTTCCTCTCTTGTCTGTTCCAACCACTCAGCATTCAGCATCACCAGTATATTAATCACCGGCCTGATCATCTGTCATCATCTGCACCTGATTGTTTTTTTTTTTTATGTGTATGATTCGTAGGTCACGGTGTGGCTTAATAAAGAAAAACATTCATTTGAAACTGGTTAGGTACAGGGACTGGACTGAAAGTGAGAGCCAAAAACGTCCTTCAGGAAGTTTGGAGCACTATTCCTCATGACTTCATTAATATAATAAAAACAAGGCTCTTGGGAATCAAAATGTGCAGAAATGAGTGGTTCTACTCATAGTACTGTAAGACTATAAGACTTCTACATAGTACTGTAAAAGGACATATAGGAAAAAATTTATGAAAAATATTTATACAATGGTACTTTTAGATGGCAATGGTATTATTATTATTATTATTATTACCCTCCTAAAATCTGCATGTTTATTTTACTGAACAGATTTTGATGTAACAGTTGATTTGTTGTTTAACACTACTGTATCTTTAATATCCTTATTTAGAATGGCCTGGTCCTAAGTAATCTGGTAAGTTGGTCTATTTGCTAAGTAATCTGGCTGATTGCAGCGTGCCAGGGTCTGGCTATACGTTTACCTGTTAGCCTTCAATGAACGAAGAGAGTGACTAAATAGACTTAGAATCACAAAGCACTAAAGCACAGTCTGAAGATTTACACAAGATGGCCAACAAAGAGTCACGGAAAAAAGAGTCATTGGGAACAGGAAGCTGTAGCTGAGCTTGAGTAATTTGGTAAGAGGTTAGGAATTTACAGGACCGTGCATGGCCAATGCTACCTGGCTCTCCATTCTCAGGCTAACAAACATGCCCGCCTGGCCACCTGCGAAACCGCTTCATTCTTCCATTTGCTGATGGAGGTGCTACGTACATACAGTGATGTAACGAACGTCCGTAGTAGTCACCTACTGGTTACTAAATATACAGTATTTACAGGATGGTAGAATAAGAATGCACAAATAACCTTTTACTACAGCGAGCAGAGCATCATTACATCACTAATCCAACACCTGTCCCGATGTCCATTTCAGTACAAACCTCGTTCAGCGTATTTGGGAATAATCAAACGAGTACATATTTACAAACGAAACCCATCCTTCGAAATGAATTTCAAATATAAGTATTTCCTGTGTGTATATCTGCCTGTGAGCATAACCCTCAAAGCCATGCATTAAAATGTGTGAAGTCGTAGTTTTGGCATTTTTCTAAACCAGTGGTGAAAGTAAAAGTATCTCGACTGAGCCACAATCCTAGGTACTAATTCATACAAAATTAAACAGGCAATCTGTTTCAGAAATGAGAATAAATTAAAGAGGGGGGAAAAAAAAAACAATAGTGAAACAAATGGATGCATCACTAAGTTTGAACCTACATGTTCAGGTCAGTTCATGTGGGGAAAAAAAGAAAGAAAGAAACTCGAGGCATACGTTAAACCCTTTAAAGGCCATAAGGAGCCCCCAAGTGGCCAAAGCCAGGAACACACTTCTGTTGTTGGGCAGAGGTTACCATGGTAACCTTTTTTTTTTCTTCTTTTTCTTCTTCCTCTACTCCAGGTAGATATCCTCAGTGGGACAAGCGTACTCAAGATGCTCCTGATAATACTCCTGAAACGCACGTCTGCACACACACACACACACACACACACACACACACACACACACACAATATTGATTAGGACAAATACTAATAGCTCTGACAAAAATATAGATTCTAATTTGGTCTATGGACCATTAACCCTGACCATTACATGTAAATGCATGAATATTTTTCAACCATTTACAATAAAACTATAAAACAATAAAATATATAATATATAGAGAGAGAAGTCCTCTAAACGGTTTTTATACTGTATATGAAATTAATTATTTAGAGCAGCGCTCAACTGGTCAATACCTTGGGCTCAGGAAAGTATTTCAGCTGAATGAGATAAGCACTTATTAATACTATAGTAAAATAATTAAACATCTGGTGGGGAAAAAAACGGTATGGTTTATTGTCTTTGTCATTAAACATCCTGGATTAACAATTTCTAAATGATAGTAAATGATTCAGCTGAGGGCAGCTCATCAGACCAGAGCCTAGAGACAATAACTCATGTGTCTAAGGCTGATTTCAAACTAGGAACAGGTGCTCGCTTGTCCCCACACCCCTGCTGGCCCGTGTTCACATCATTATTATTATTATTATTATTATTATTATTATGTACATTTGTGTATTTACAATCTCCAATGCAGCAGATGGCAGTGTGCACCTACTGTAGCTGGTTTGTAAACTGGCAATAAACACTTCTACCAGTAAGTACCAGTAAGTTCATGATATGCAGGCGTTCCAGGTAAATATTACAAAAGCACCCCTCTCGCTGGCCTCTCTATGCCATCGCCTATGGTTGTGTAGTTCAGAGGATGAGATCAGCGCAGACATATCAGAGGAGAAGCTAAATTCTAAAAAGTGACCCACTTCTTTCTTCTGTGTGAAGGTACGGTTGCCTTAAATATTTAATTTGAGTCATGCCCCAAGTACAACGGGACTGTGCCTGAGACTATTCTTCAAGTAGATTCGAGCACAGGATGCAGCCCAGACACAATGCCATCTTTATCTTCTTCTATACTGCTTATCTCAGGAGACTTAGGGCAGAAGGCTGGGTACTGGGCCTGGACAGGGTGCCAATCCATCACACTGTGGGAGGAAACTGGAGTACCCAGAGGAAACCCACCAAGCATGAGGAGAACTCCTTTCACACAGACACGAAGTGTGAATCGAACCCTAGACTTTGGAGGTGCAAGGCAAAAAAGTGCTAACCACTATGCCAACTGGCACAATACAGAGTGTTCTTATTTATTGCCATGAAGTAATCAAAAAGGTGTCTCATGTCGTCACAATTTAGTCATGTTAGTTGCTCACGTGTACATTTGTCTGCAAGGAATTTTTGATCCCCAAAAGTTCAAAAATCCCAGATTTAGAGTGTTAAACTTTAAATGTAAAACTGAGACCAAAAATATTTCTTAGCATTAAAAACAGACTAGTCATTCTTACACAATGTCCTTTTTGGACTTTTCAGAAAACTTTGCCTAGTCTACATGACAAATGACCAGCAGTTCTTCTTCTACTTCTTTCCTCCTCCCTCCCTCCTCCCTCCCTCCTCCCTCTCTCTCTCTCTCTTCATGAGTAATTTATGACTGTGTTAATGAGGTCATATTAATTTGACGAGGATGGGTCTCTCACACCGATGAGGGGTGATAACTCTTCTCCCGTGTCTGTTCTCTATCTTCAAGATGATGTGAGGAATGTTCAATTATTCATGCTGCAGTGTGCTTGATGGGTCAGTGATGGAAACACATCATCATTAGCATCATCTCATCCAGCACTCCAATCCTCCCTCCTTCATCCTTCCCTAACTCTCTAACTTTCTTTCTACATGGCAATGTCCTTCCTCCTAAACTAATCTTCAAAGTCCTTGTTTTAAGGTGTTTTTCATTTAAGACTACAATAGTACAAGAATAATCAGCTCACCCCACACACTCAGCCACGGGCCGCATGGACTCCTGAGAGACAAAGACATGGCACGCAAACCTGTTCAGGACTGGGTGCTTGGTAATGAAGCCGAAGTAGCTGCAAAACAGAGACAAAAAAAAGACAAAGGAGAGCACAATAGAGCTCGAATGGTGAACAAGACATTTCATTCATTTATATATTGTATTCAATCATAGAGTGATGACAGAGTGTTTCTACCAGTTGTTTTTTGGGTGGCATCCACAGAAAGAGATGTTTTTCATCTGGAAGAAGTGACTACATCTGTCAAACTGGAAGAAAAGACAGACATTCCATACCCTAAATAAGGTTTGTCAATCAATCTAATATCCAAGAAGTAACAAACTCTATCCTCCTTTCCATCCTTCCTTCTATTATCTCTCTCTCTCTTTCTTACCTCCTCAGAGAGGTCATACTCATCCTCCAGACTCATGATCAACTTCACACCCTGTAGGCTAATTTCCAGCTCACACAAAGATGGAGGACGGAGATGCACCGTCCTCTTCCTCGCCATTGCGATCTACAAGGCAAAGACAGACATAACAGTGGATGCTTTACCGCTGATCATTTATCTGTGCCTGCGATATTCCTTGTGCTGAAAATCATTTTCTTTTTACCTTCTGCATTGCAGCACAGAGGATACCATTGCCTTGGTGGTAAGGCACTTCAACTGAACCCAAAAACTGCACAGTGAAACTCTCCATCCATGCTGGGTTTCTCTTCATTGCTATGAAAACATTTGAGAACCAGTACCTCATTGTAAGTAGTACGTAGCAAGAACCAGCACTTGCAGCAAAACAATGTAGATTTTAAAGCAGTTTTTAACACAGACTAGTCTTGGATCTTACCCATCAGTTCTTTGGTTTGGCCGATGACCTCGTGAGCATAATAGGCAGGGAAGATCCCCCGAGCCCCTGTGCGCATGTTGTAGCCACGGTACCAGTAATCATCCTCCTCTTCCTCCACAAAAAGCGGGTCATCGACGTCCAATTCAAGTTCATCCGCATGACGTGGGATAAACCTGTAGAAATACATCAGAGAGTGATTCTGCTTTTGATATAGATCTGGTATGATGTTGATTGGACTGCATTTCTTAATTTAGGAAATAAATGAAAACTAACAACACACAGAGTGTTTGATGACATGCAAACATTGTCAATGGTTAAGAAGTTGGATTCTTGATCAAAAGGTCACAGTTCGAACTCCAGCATCATTAAGCGGCCTTGAAGAACCCTTAATCAAGGCCCTCAACTATCAACTGCTCAGATGTATAAGGAAATAAATGGAAGACACCCTGAATGAGAGTACCTGTCTAATGCTCTCTTAATGTAAATGTAAAACATCTTTTATTTACCTGAACACTGCTCTGTGGGTCTGGTCTCTCTCCTCTCCATTTATTGTGCAAGAGAACAGCCCGAATGATTCTGTACCTAAAACACAAAGCAGAGACCGAAATGTAGACGTAAACATCTTCTCAACATATCATATGCATAAATTTGTTCACTTCCAAAGCACTCTTTCCTAAGAACCTCATGAATACTTTATATGTACGGCAAGTCAATGCCATTGTTTCAATTATTGATGTTCACAAAAATACATGCACACCAATCAGCCATGACACAAACATCACTACGAGATGAATTGAATAATGTTTGATTATCAATCAAACTGGTGACCGGATCATGTGCACCTAAGGCTCAGCTATGCATGAGGGAACTAAAAGCCAGCCTAAGGCGTGGTTTGATCCCACAGAAAAGTCAAGGTAGCACAAATTGCAGAAAAGAGCTAATGTTGGATATGATAGAAAGGTATCAAAACACCCAATGCATCATATGTGGCTTAGCAGGCAAAGTGTTCAAGTTTGTTGATCCGACCTCCAAACTCCCCAGATCTCAAACAATCCAAGTACCCATAGAATGATCCAGATAAAAGTCTGACCCTTCTAGGCCCCACCCTGCAACTAACAGCACCCGAAGCATCTGCCACTTCCATCCCGTTGCCAGACACAACAGCATACCCCAACAGGTCTTGTGAAGTCATACGCTGAGGTGCCAGCGCTCCAGCACAAGAAGAACCTACACAATACTGGGCTTAACGTTTTGGGCTGGTCAATGTATGTACATACGTTTCACTATACTCAAACCTTATTCATTTTAATCTTATTACATTTTATTTAGAGGTTAAGAGGTTAGAAAACTGTTAACTCTTACTTACTGGAGGATCGCGATGTGCCATTGACAAACACGTTGAGAAATTTCTTGGAGAAAGGTAGGTCTGCTTCTGGTGAAGAATCTTCTTCTGAAGAGGAGCTCAATAGTAGATCAGGGCGCATTCCTCCTACAGTCTGGCTCTGCCCATAGATATCTTCATCCTCGTCAGCAGCGTCTTCGTCGCAAACCGTGGAGAGTCCATCGCTGTCATCACTCAGAACAGAGGTGCATCGCTTCAGACTCACCAGCTCGAGAGTAGTATTCTCATCCACAACCAAGGTGTATTTTACTGAGTCATAAGCCAGGGAGTCATTGATAGGTCTGACATCGGCTGGCTCAAAGGTATTGCGCAACTCTCGGACACTCTCATCAATAGGTGGGGAACTGTCCAGGTAAGTGTCGTCTCCGTAGGGTGAGGGGGGATTGTGAATGGCCTCTAGGAAAGGTGATGCATCTTGCTCATTTTCATCATTATCTGTAGAGTATGTGAGGCTGAAGCAGCGATTAGTCTGTGCTGTTGGGATGTCAAGCGTCAGACTGTTTTTAACCTCTGTCATTTTTTCCAGAGCTAGTGGATCCACTCTTGTCTCTCGCCCCTCATCCTTGTCACTGATGATGCTCTCACTCAGGCTGGGGGAATCCAGATCCTTCATCCTGTCCATCATTAAGTCATTATTTGGCTCTTCCTCTTCATGGTGATTTTTCAGTGACCTCTGGGATGTACAGTCCTGAATTGTGTTGTTGGAGTGATATCTCTCCAAGCACACAGGAACTACGGTGTCATGTGTAGGATTGCTCATGTATAGACAAGAGTTGAGAGCCTTGATTTTTTGCTCCTCTTCGGGTCCACAACTGCCCCTCCTGTCCTCTTTTTCTCCATCTGTCCTCATTTCTGAGCCTACCAACAGCTCTTCCTGGGAGTCTTCTTCATATTTTGGCGTCTGTGTGCTGTAGCCTTCGCTTTCATTGAATGCTTCAGTCTCCAGGTCAGATGAGGGTGAGATGGTGTCAGAGATGGAGGCAGAGCGCCTGAGACAATCCTCTGGACAGTGGATTGGAAAGGACCCTTCTGAAATCATTTTGTTGACCAAGTTACTAAGAAGCCATGGTGAATCAGAGTTCTCACTAAGTTCATCCTCTGATTCCGATTCAGAGTCTCCTTCAGTGGTTCCATCATAGTCGTCAACTGAGGGCATGAGTCTAGGTTCAACAGGAAGGTAGAAAGACCGTTTAAAGCTTTCCAGGCTGTGATCTGGTTCAATCTTCAGCAGTAGTTGCTGAGTTGCACTGTCATCACAGGGCACTGCAGGAGGCAGAGTCTCATCAGGATCAGCTTGATGCTCAAACCCTTGCTCTTCATCCACATTCTGAAGTCCCATCAGGGCATGATCATCATCAAAAGGATGAATGTCTGGACTGTGCTGTAGATATAGTGAAAGGTCCTTTTTAATGGGCTCAGGTTGACCTAAAAGAAGAGATGTCTTCAGACCCACAATGCCACTGTCCTGCTCAACATCAAGCTCATGATCCAGCTCAGGGTCAGATGTGGGGGAGCTTGCCTCCTCAATGGAGTTTGTGAGGTGTGAGGACCTTCCACTGCTGGACTCACTAGTCAGGTCAAGCTCTGTCTCAGAGATCGATGAAATCATATTACTAACCAGTGGTCCACCACAGGCAAACTCTGCCTCCAGCTCACCTTCAAGATCAGAGTCAGATCCAGGGGAGCTAAGGTCATCACTGTGGTGGTCTGACTCTGTATAGCGCTTGGCATTCATGTCAGCAATGCCAGGGTCAGAGGATGGAGATGTTGTGTCATTTGATGCAGCAGCAGGAACAGGTTGATTCAGAGGCAAGACACAAGACTCATCCCTGGATTCTGACTGACTGGAGAACGCATGGGCAGAGAGAGAGGACGGATCTGTGGGTTCAATGCTGGGAAACTCTACATAGGATGAGCCTTCTTCTTCCTTACAATCCAGATCAAAGGTCTCCTGGTTCATGAAGTCAATCTCAAATTCCTTATCTAACTCCTCATCTGATAGTGGGGTCTCTGCATCATTCCCTATCGGGGCTGTAGAGGATAGGCACTTGCTGGTGCCATCCATCGTAAAGTCATTCTCCAGCTCTGGGTCATCAGCAGTCTCCGTAGTGATGGTGTATGTGTCATCAGGTCGAGGATGGCATTGTCTACGTCTGGCATGGCCATTGAGGTCATGGTCAACCTCAGTATCAGAACACTGGGAAGTGCAATCATCACCTGAGGGGACACGTTCCTCAAGAGTCTCTTCAACAGTAGACTTTATCTCAGTGACTTCAGGACCACCCGAGGAGTTGTGCTGACCAAATGAACCTGTTAAAAAAAAAAACGGCAAAACAAGGAGAAAAACAGAAGATTAGAAATAAAAAAAGCTAAAAAGGAAGGTTTACTTCACAGAACAATACATATCATGCTTTAGAAAACCTTTAAGGTATGAAAACCTACTGTTATACATTTAAAATACATTACTGATGGACAAAGTGGATGTGATGGTGAGCACTTGGGAAAGTGTGCTGACAACTTCAGGTTCAGGGTTCAGGGTTGTAAATGTTTGTTCATGTCGATGGGCCCCAAGCAAAGGCAGATTTTATTTGTACCGTATTCGAGACGTTCGCGTCTGTTGCCCTCAAAGTCGTACAGCAGCGGCCTGCCAGGTGACTGATTGAGACCACAGTGGCCAGGTGGGTTTGGGGGAGTACCTTTGGCAGAGATGTTGGTGCCAGGAGCCCCTGTACATGTGCCAGTAACGTGGGAACCATCCTCAAGGCAAGTGTGGCTTGGAGACATACGACCTGATGTGATAGGTATGAAGAGTATGAGAAATATACTTGGGTAATTTAATAATGCCTGTTTCACACTTATACAGCAAAACTAAATGATCCAAAGATTTATACAGGTACAGTATGATAAATACTGTCAAGACAGTTTAGTACATGTGGAAATGTCTTTCATGAACTTATACATCTCAGCATGTAAAGCTGTTTTTATTTCTACCCACAATGCTGTAATAGCCTATATATCCAAGACATATACTGTATATGAGGGGTGTTCAAGTCGAACCAGGACTTTTGATTGTAAATAATAACAGACCACAGTTATGAGAGTAAAAAGTACCTTTATTTCTCTATATAATCCCCTGCTATACTTGTACACTTATCCCAGCATTTAACTAGTGTTTCAGCTAGGGTTAGGGTTAGTATGCTGGAGCTGTGATCAGACTGTCTGCTTCACGCCTGAAACGCTGGCCTCCCAGGAACTCCTTTAATGGCCAAAACATGTGGAAATCACTTTGAACCAGGTCAGGACTGTGCAGGGATGTGGTAATAATCGATTAAATAGTCGATTTGTGTGTAAAGTTCCCAGAGACAGATACATCTTCCTCAAGTTGATAACAAGTTATCTGTTGATTGTCAAAGTTCAAGTGTCCCTCTCGTTAAATGTTCATGGGAATGAATGCAGGGGGCTTCAAGGCACCTCGGCCAGGATCATCATTCTCAGAGAGATTCTTTAGAACGTTAGCAACATTCTAATATTTTACCGTGGCTCATCACCATATTGTGCTTGACGTCGTCTGTTAAAGTAAGTCGATTTTACATCTTTAATTTCATAACAAGTCCCGGTTTGACTTGAACCTCTCTCACATCGACTTTCACATGAAAATGCAATGGAAAACTATCAACATTATAACAGCAGGCAGAATAAAAATGAACACAAAAAAGATAAAAACAACCTTTTCAATAAGATAATTACCCTGTGACGTGGAGTTGCGAAGAGATTCCTGCCAGCTTGACTTTCGTGGAGATACACTACTGTTGTTGTTCAAGGAATCCTATGATGAAGAAAAAAAATAACAACAAAGATTTGAATAAAAGTCGCATATTTCAAGTTGTATTAAAGCAATATAACATGGGGTGTTTGTCTGTTCACCTGTGAAACTGCAGTGGTCAGGTTTAAGGTTGTGGGGCGGCTCTTAAGTGAACCGAAAGTAGGGGAAGGAGGAGGAGATGTGGAAGGAGACGGTGGAGCATCGGGATCCGCCTCTCCATCCTCGTCTTCCTCGTCTTCCTCATCTTCGTCATCAATCATCTCAAACTCCTGGAAGTCGTCTTGGAATGAGCACACAGTATGATGGACATCACTCTTCTCTAGGATGAGGGAGTCCTGCAGAACAAGACACTATAAGATTAGATGCTTTTTGTAAAGCTTTATGGTATTTAAATAAAATACATTTTCAGAAAGTCTCTGAGTAAGAGCTCAGCATGACTCATAAATATTTCAAGAATAAGCTCTAGAAACAAAATGGAGTCCAGCAGTGTGTTGCTAATTCAAGGACGCAACTAAAGCTGAAATGATTTCTACAGAAAGGCTGGTGACGAATCTGATGTATAGGGTTCAGAGGATCAAAACTCAAGAAGAATCGCAGATGTCTGGACGAGGTAGTGAGTTAAATGATTAAAAAAAAAACGTATACAAAAAAAACATTAGAAAAAAGGAAAAACATACAGAATACAAGGATGATCAAAACTATGTCTGTGAGTATCTCTCACAATTAGTAGTAATCTGGTATCAAAGAGGGCTTACTGTTTCAGATTATCATTTTAAAGAGCAGGAGAGACACAGAAAAGCGAGAAATCAATAAATAAAAAAGCCACTCAGGTTTCAACAGAGATGATTTCCAGTAAAGTTAAAGATAAAACTATAATAGACCTTATCAATGCCTGATGCTGAAACAGCACATTGACCTGCTTTATACAGTATATGCTTATCCAACATGGTTTGTGAATACTGTACAGTATGTCTATACACTAATCAGCCGTTGTATTGTGTAGGTTCCCCTTGTTCCACCTGTGCGGCTCTGGTCCCTCAGGGCGTGGCTCCACAGGGCCTCTGGGTTTGTGCTTTAGTGTTTAACACCAGGACTTTGGCAGCAGATCCTTTTGGTGCTGTGGGTTGTGTTGTGGATTGGACTTGTTTGTTTGGCGCATCAGTCAGATCAGGATTTGTGTAGTTTGGAGACTACTGTAGGTCGGCGGCCTTGGGCTCTTTGCCTGCTGGGGCCCTGTGCACAGTAGACTGTGGTGCACTGGGTGTTCTTTCTATCATGGTCAGGACTGACTTTTTCTGTGATTTGTGCTGCATCGGACCAGACAGGCTTTGGTCCATGCAGGCATGAGTGAGCCTTTGATGCCCTTGATCTGATGTATAATTGATAATTAATAATAATGTATTAATCATATGTGGTGTTAATGTTATGGCTGCTCAGTGTACCGAAAAGTCTATATAAAAGTGCATTACAGGGCATTTCTACCACAAAATACAGGGCAGTGCAATTCAATTTAATTCAGTTTTATTTATATAATCCTTTGAACAAATCTCATTGTCTTTAACAAAGCAGCTTCACAGAATAAAAAAAAGTTATGTAAATGAGTTTAAAAAGAATGAGGAAATATGTATAATTAATAAAGGACAAAGGAATCATCAGTGGAAATGGCATGTAAAAATATTCGTGGAAGACTGTTTTGGGAGTTTCTACCAATTTCCTTAATAATCCACTAGGATTTAATAAAGAGGAAGCTGATCTTTACTACGCCTGAGCATTTCTAAAGCATGACCCACTGCCTCAGCAAAGCTGGTGTCATGTTACATACTCAGCACATTCACAAGAGACTTTGAAGATGTGTTGAGTCATACAGTAAGTAATTTAGCATTCATATTGTCCTTGGAAAGCATTTTACTGAACATCTTGTGATACCGGACATGCAATTATGACGATTTGGCACGATACTGCATAATTTCAGTTTAACTTCTGGGAGTCTCCTAGGGATCTGAAACTATCTGAAAAAATATGCGAAAGTCTCATTTGTGTATTGTCTTCACCTAACTTGCTGTGGGTCATATTTATCCTATTGCACAAACAAAGTAACACTGATAGGATGATAGAAAAGCAACGCCACCACAAAGAGTTTTTCCATTTTATACTGTAAGAATAAGTAGAAATCTTGACAGGAGATGCGCTAGGTGATGTACTGTATGTATATGTATGTATGAATCAGAATTTAATATATTTTTGTCTAATGCCCAAGTCATCATTATTAATGTATAATTAATACATAATAAGAAAGTCCATTGCTACAGTATGAAGTGCCTTGTGGTTTGTCATACGGTTGAAAATAATAATTACCCCATCTGCAGTAATTCAGTAATTCAGTTTATTTCAACAACAAGTCCTTTCAGATATACACAGCTCTTCCACAGACAGCACTGCAAGCACACAAAACCAATAATCAATGCAGTTCCATGGCCTAGATCAATAATGCTAACAACCACCACCCCAGCAGACTAATCAATGACCAAAATCTATAATCATCTACGACTCTGAGAGAGATGCCATGAACTGTCACTATTCTCATATTCCCAAGGGCGCGGTCTCGGCCTTACCAGCTCTGGCTTCACTGCACGAGGCAGCCTTATATCAGCATAAACTCTTCTGCTGACACAAACAAACCTGCAGAGAACTCGTGGATGAACACTCCATCACTTCATGGACTACATGTAATGCACAGATGGAGGATGAAAGGAAAAGTGACAAAAAAAATTATATGATGGGGGTAGACAGTAGATGAATTAATAAACAGCTTTGAAAAATAAGGAAAGGTCAAATGGAAAATTAAAGATTGATGCAGAAATAATAGAGAATAAAATATAGTGCGAAAGACATGAGGGTATTGTGTGTAATTATGCAACAACATGCAGACAGACACACATTTTTACATTTTTTAATAAATGTAACATGAAACATGAAACAGGCAGTGGAGGCACAATCTAAGCTTTATTGTTCATATATATGTTTGTATATATATAAACAATAAAGCATAGATTTTGACTCCACTGCTGTTT
>JAQMYI010000003.1:23884882-23908992 GCA_030014275.1 Clariallabes melas | reverse complement strand
GTTTACTTGTGTTATCTTTGACTAATAGTTAAATGTGTTTGATGATCAGAAACATTTTGTGTGACAAACATGCAAAATAATAAGAAATCAGGAGGGGGGCAAATAGTTTTTCACACCACTGTATAGTTTGGATGCCTGCAACATTGCCATCAGATCTGATGTAGTTTGTGCCTGGGTATGTGCCAATGTCTAGCTCCCTCCATTGGAAGTAGAAGAAGCAGGGAACTCAAGTACGTTTTCCAAGTCACTTGAAAGATGTAACAGAGCAAAGTTGCATCCTACACCGACAACCAAAAATAGGTTCCTCGGTTTGTAGGATGCAGCACTGCTTGTTTATGTCTTTCAGGTATTTTATCCACCTTCCTGTCCAAGGCTTCTTTGGCAGCGGGTCCAAGGACTTTTTCTGCAATGCTAATTATCACACTTCTGGCAAGCAGAGGTGTTTATTAGCTTCTTAACAGTGGAGTCAGCATCTGACCACGTTTAAAAAAAAAACTGCTCCAGACCTAGCATGAGAAAAAACAGGGATCCTCAGATGCTGGATCACTGATTTCATTATAACAGTGTTTGCTGGCATGGAACAACTCAGACTGCATCTGGGCGTCTTGCTATGAGGACAGTTTTGGGGGTCGTGGCTTCTTACAGTGGATTACTGTATTGTTAATATGCACGTTGATCCCATTACACCACCGGAGGCAGATCCTGGTAGTAATTTTAATAGCATTACAAGCATTCCTCCTTGACTGTTTTTTATATGAATCAGACTTGTTTACATTCTCTTTCCAGTTGGTGTGTCTGCTGGTGCTGAATATTACGGGCCATTTCAGATTGTTATAGGTTTGCAGGCAAGTTTCTTCATTACTTAAATACCACAACATGCCATAAAAGAAGTCGTTCTGCTAGCAGATGTACAGCGCATCTCCACTACATAATGAAATTACAATGAGTGTTCAAGTCAAACCGGGACTTTTGATTGTGCAGGAAAACAGAACACAGTTATAGTATGAGAGTCAAATCTTTATTTCTCTATACCAGTGTTTCCTTCCATCCATCCATCCATCCATCCAGGAAACTCTGTAGTCCAACTAGGGACCACGGAGACCAATAGTGGTCACTATTGTATTTATTCCCATTGTACAATTGTGGTAGGACATCTGGTCAACACGCCAATTAGCCTAATCTGCATGTTTTTAGACTGTGGGAGGAAGCCGGAGTACTCGGAGGAAACTCACCAAGCATGGGGAACATGTGATGAGTGTGTGTTTCTGGGTATGCCCTGCAATTGATTGGCACCCCTGCCAGGGTGTACCCCACCTTGTACCCTAAGTCTCCTGGGATAAACCCTGTGTATAGGACAAAGCAGTATGGACGAGCCTGAGATTTTGCCAAACAGTATCATGTTGATCACCAAGTGATTAAGTATTTGTTATCCAGTGATCAAATATGTACTTGGTGTAAAGATGCCTATACTGTACATACTTCTAGAGTACATGATTGGAGAATCTTGTGATTAATCTCTTTCTTTGAACCCATATTCGTCAGGGTGAGAGTGACTATAAATCATTCCACTTCTACAACTCTGTACCATAAATTCAAGCAGTGAATGTAAACAGTTCTTAGCAATTTTTCCTCTAATCTAAAACGGCATTCACAACCATCTTTGAGTTTTCTGCGTACTGTAGTACCACCCATCCACAATAAATGAATAATAAGTACAGTATAGGCTGAAATATGGAGCTCCTCATGGTGGAGATGCTAGTTCCTGTAGCCGGGCAGCTCTTTGTCTAATGCGTTGGAAGATTCCTCATTAGTGCTAAAAGAGAGACACAGGAATTCATAATACATCAGTTATTATATAATACAAGTCCTTACATAAAATGAGCCAAAAAATGTATACACTTTTCAGGAAAAGAAAAACTTGTATAAATCTTTTAATACTAAATGTATCGCTATATGTTATATGATAATATTATTAATGTAATATACATCATACAATTTTTCTTTTCTTGAAGTGTGTATACTTTTTCTGGCTGACTTGATCCAGACTTTGGTGTTGCTGATGATTTCTAGCTGTAATATCAGAGCAACTAATACTGGGCTCTGTTACATATTATTATTATTATTATGTTTTTTAAATAATCATTTAAAGCATTTGTTTTAATTTATTCTACTCTACACTGTTGAATTCTCAAATCTGGTTGCTCACAAAGCTGATTAATTATTAGTTTGTAAACTCATGGCTCTACCAGTAATGTTGGTGGTATAAAGGGAATAAAACACCTACTGTACTCTAGGGGCCAAGCTGTCATGGGAACATGATAACTAATAATGAACCCCACTGGTTAACTTTGCCGTATATGTGCATGTTTTATTCTACACAAATTAGTTTTGCACAGATGTCATGAACAACCAGCAAATACAAATTACAACCATGTACTGTACTGTATCTTACACACAAGGTGATCAATGGGCTCTGTTTCCTACATAAGACAATATTTTGAGTTGTATTTTGGAGACCTCTAGTGGTTATTCTGTGTCATCACAGTTCTGACCCAGTGGTGAAAGAGGTATGTGTGGAGGATATTCCAGTTGTGGAAAACATATAGATATAGCAGTTTTGACATACGAAAGGGCATTCAAGTCAATCCGGGACTTGTGAATGAAGACGTATAGAGGGACAATCTGATAATTTTTATTATAAAAATTCATACTCGTTTCCCTAATTTTCTTTTGATTCTGTGAAGCTGCTTTGCGACAATAAGCATTGTTAAAAGTGCTATACAATTAAAATTGAATAAAATTTTATAAATTCATGCTAAATAAATGTAATGACTTTCTGATTAAACTGATTACATTTCTGATAACTGATCTTTATCACTTTAACACTAAAATGGAATAACTACTTCCAAACAAAACATTTTATGCTTTGTTATTCAGTGCATGCATAAACCATAAGAGGTACAAATTTGCATTTCTAGATGTGAATGAGAGCATTTCAGAGTCCAGTGTGACCCACAAAACTCCTTCTGTGACTTGATTTGCAGAGGCACACATAATTACAAGTAATTACTGCTCGCTGGTGTCTGTAATTGTCCCCATTCATCAAAGTTGCCTAGGAACGAAAGCCGAGTTAAACCAAATCTGTGTCTGATTCATGTAACTGTAACAGCCGTAAGCCAGAGATTTGATCATAAAGTAAGAATTACTGTAGCTTCAGCTCCAAACATGAGAGGTGGATTAGTACATTTTAAGGGTTTTTGTTTCAATAGGAAATATATACACTGCACAAAAAAAAATAAAGGAACGCTTAGTCTTGGTTTGACTTGAACACCCCTAATATATATATATATATATATATATATATATATATATATATACACACAGCATATACACACACACACACATTATATATATATGTTCAAGTCAAACCAGGACTGTGTTCTTAAATTTTTTTTTTTTTGAGCATATAGAGTTTATAGATATAACATAATCTCAAACAACATGCAATGATATCCAAGTCTGAAAACTGCTAATGTGCCAAAGTCCAGGTCCATAATAACAAACCAAATAGAAACAAAAATCTTATAGTAAAAATCTTTATAAGTAATAAAAAAAACATAATCACATCACTTATTCATGTTGTTGTCACGTCTTTATTGGCTTGTTTACAGAAGTCAGTGACGACTGCAGAATTGTTATTTAGGTCCCGCCAAATAAAATCATAGAATTGCAGAAAGGTTTATTTTCCTTTTCCATGACTGTAACTTTTAGGAAATTAAAGCTGATATTCTGGTCTTCTTCTTTCGGTTTCTCCCGTTAGGTGTCGCCACAGCGGACCATTTGTCTCCATCTAACTCTGTCTACCACATCTTCTCGTGTCACTCCAACCTCCTGCATGTCCTCCCTCACCACATCCATAAACCTCCTCTTTGGGCCTTCCTTTTATTCCTCCTGCCTGGTAGCTCCTCATATTTATTCGGTACGTGTTTTCCGCCGGATGCCCTTCCTGACGCAACCCTCCTCATTTATTCTGCCTTTATTATTAGACTACACTGGCTTGTCCAACCTTAATGGCTGAATTAAAGCTGAAGCTCTGCTCTATCGTCTCATATTCGTCTTTTGAGCTCAAGTCCAAATGCATTCAATGCCTTGCTGTTCCAAAACTTCTGGATGGGGGCTGTTCTGCACATAGACATGTATTATACTTTTGATGTTTATATATAAGGATGTTTATAATTTCTGACAGGAGTTCCAGATGTAATTCAAATCAAAGGTTTATATAAAGGTACGGTTTCTAATACTATTTCAAGTCAAACCAGCATTGTGCAGAATAGCAAAACAGTTATGAGAGGAAAAATTCCCATTATTTCTCTAAGCCTCATCCAAATGCTTGGGCCATGAAAGGAGTTCCTGGGAGGCCAGTGTTTCAGACATGAAGCAGCCAGTCCAATCATGGCTCTGGTGTACTAAGAAAACTTTCTACCTTAATGGTATCCAATCACTAAAGGGAGTTTTTACTCTTATAATAGTTTTTTGTGAATCTGCACAATCAAAAGTCCCGGCTTGACTTCAAAACCAATTACATGATCATTTCTTTATTCAAAGCAGACCGAGGTTCTTACCTATAACATGTTGCTATGGAAACTGTTTATAAGCTGTAAGTAATGCCAATTTATAACTTGGAGCTCCAACTTATATAATGTAAAGTAACTGCCATGAACTAATTTCTTTAAATGTGTGTTGAACTCCTTTAATTGTAATTATTTCTTACTAAATTAAAAGTTGTTAATAAACTGCCACAATATCAGAGGAATAAAAGCATTTGTAAACGCCTATTATTCAAAAGTACAGGATGGGAAATACATTTCCATACATTGGAAAAATAAATATATATATTTTTATTTTAGATGCCCTAAAAAGATGCGTTTGACAAAAGAGCAACGATGTGAAATCATACTGATGGGCGGGTCAGAAAGCAGTCACATGGTTGCAACAATATTTAAGACAAAACATGGAACGAACAACGGTAACCATGTAGTGCATATTATATGAATAAATTGTTTCTTATAAAAAAAAAAAATTCCCCTATGTATGGAAACTTATGCCCCACCTTGTAATTACATCACGGGGTGTGGTTCTGCTTAACCACACCCCAATCACTATGTTGATTATTTTCCTAACAGCACAACTCACAGTGTTTCATTTCTTACTTATACAAACTACTGACAAAACATTTTACATCCAAAACATGATACATAAATAAATCATAACAAGAGTGAATAAAGACACACTTTAAAAGTCATCTTATTCAGTTTCATAATATTCTTTAATATTCAGAAAAGTTTAAACATGACTATAAAAAGGAATATATGACCAATGTAATTACTTTGGTTAAGTCACTTTATAAAACTCCAGGAGGATTTGTTCCAGTTAAATAAAAAAAAATTGAGTTAAGATTTCAGTAATATTCCCATTAAAAGTACTTCAACAAATAAAGTGCTACAAATAATTCATATGCTGAAGATCATTGCAAAACTTACGCGTCTTACAAGGCGAGGTCGGACAAAGGTTATGAAATCATTCTTCTCCTGAACTCGGACACTTTTGCACTGTTTCGTTTAAACAATACGGTCACTTTGGTGCAGTGTTTGGTGCAATTCTATGAGAATCTAAAAAAAAAAATAATAATAAGCAGGCTATATACAGACACTTAATAAACTAGTTAACGAGAGAATGATTGGTCCTACACCTAATGCCTATATGAATAACTTTATTTTATTATATTTCTTATAGGATTGCTGTATACTATGTGCAACACATTTATGGTTATGATATATATGTATATATTTTACTAAACTTAGATTAAATAACAGCTAAAGTGCAATATAGATAGAGATTGAGACTCTACATGATAAAATGCATTAATTCTCTGCATTAAAAGATTAACGCTGATTGCCTGTCAAGCTGCTGATCCTGTAATTGAGACATTATAGACGATTCGATTCGAACATCTAAACTAAATTCCCGTACCCTTACACAGACGCTGTGGCATCTCAAGACACCTTCTTTTAGGTGACTGTGGGTGTGGCCGACGACTTAACAAGATTTAAGTTTAATACGTCGAGATATTAATATGACTAATAATGAGAATGCTCCTGCTTTTCCTAAATGATCAGCAAATCTCAAGAAAATGACACACACACACACACAGCCTTAATAAAACCAATCCAGGTTCTGTGGTATGTTCCTGTTGTAACACCTTCCTCCATTGTGATTGGCTCCTGTTCTCTCTCTCTCTCTCTCTCCCTCTCTCCACTGAGCTTTAATTCCAGTTAAACTGGTTTCCATGTCGGCAGCTGCCTACTAATTAATAATATCTGCTGAAGAATTATTGGCACCTTTGTTTTTTCTCCTCCACGTACATAATTTTTATCCCTCTTTAGCAGTTTGTGGCGATTCCTCTTATTCTAACATGGGAATGTGAAAGAAATGCAACCTTTAATTACATTTTTTAATGTAAAGAAAATTAAATCCTTGTTTACTTTTTTAGTACATAAAAGCATGTTTCATAATTATTGAACCCATATTCAACACTCTTGCTCATGGGTCATTGCTTTAATACAGGTACATCCAGTGACGTCAAGCTTAATTAACCCACCATTTTCCATAACTAATCCTTCCCAATGGTGCCAATAATTCTGAAGCTGACCGTATATCCATTAAGCAGTATGATGTCTGTCTTACAGACAGAACGACAGAAGCTGATTTGTTTACCGAGACGCAGCAACGTAGAGGAAATAATCTACACAGGTGACCTCAGATCTCACACAAAGAAAGAAAAAGAAAAAAAGAAAAAAGCCAAGGCAGCTCCTGTTAATTGTACTTATAGTAATCATTGCATAATAATAATTCAGTGCTGTGCTGAATGTGAGTCTAGTTACAGCGCTGTCGTATCGCACACATTTAAACACAGATAATAAAATGAAAACTTTTTTTTTCTGTAGTAATTAAGCACGCCGGTTTGATATTTAGTAAACATCAGAATCAAAAGTAACGACAGCAAGAAAAGAAATTTTAAAAAACACTATATTAACTTTGCTGAAATTATCAAATCCTATTACCTTAGCTAGCTTTAGGATTTAAGTAAAAAAAAATTAAAAGTTGAGTAGACTTACCAACAGCGACGTGGAATAAAGTATAACAATGTGTCTACATTATAGGATACTTTTATAACTTTTACTCCACTCAAATGTACAGCAACTATCAGTACTTTTACTTAACTACATTTCTGCGGGGTGTTGCGTTACCTGACTGAAGTGGTATATCGTATTTCAAGCAGGAATTTCACCACCTGCTGAGTATTGTGTGTAATTGCGCGACTTTCCTTAGAGATGCTACTAGCAACGTAACAGTTTTTTATTATGAAAAAGACTATTGCTGAACTTTCAATACTTAATATGACGGTAAGTAGTTTTGTACTTTTACTCAGGAATAAAAGTAAATGGAGAACTTTTACTTGAGTTAAACGGAATCTTTACTTTTTGTGTACTTTTGTCCAGCTGAAATTTTTAGCAAGGTTCCCTTGGGGGCGGAGCTTCTAATAATGCAAACGTTTACACCTCCACTGCACCTACCAATCCCACCGGATCCACACTACGAATCTCTGACGGTAAGAGTCAGAGCAGCCACGTAGAAATGCATAAAAAAGGCTGTCCTGTTTGTACTCTGTGCGATTCATTTATTTTTGCTTAATAATTGTTGCATTGTGTAAAAACTAGCAGATTAATTATCTTAAAAAAAGGTTAGTACCTGATATTTGAGTCTCTATATGACACTTTTCTATAAAGCGCCACACCCACAATGTAATAAACATTATTACATGTTCACAGTGGGAACTTTCCTCCCCTGGATTCCACTAAAACTTTCCTTAAACATTGTAGTGTGTAGAGAGGAATAAACATCAGAGCCCACGCTGCAGGACCATACACCAGAGGAAGTACTGAAAAGTACAGGAAATAAATCTGTCCCGTCCTGTATGGTTTACCACAGTCGTTTAAACACTGCTGATCAGTTCAGCCTCTCACAGTGGCATTCATGTACATCTTTGGACTGATTGAGAAACTGTAAAAATACTATCCTGAAAAATGCCGGAATTCTGAGAGCACAAATTGTTGCCCCTGTTTGCTTTCAAGCCACTGGCTTTGAGATTTGCATTATTTCTGGAGGTCACTGGGAGTCTAACTGAGTGACGCAGGCATCGCACACCCTCACCGGATGGTCCCAGCCACGAGCGGGCACGGAGCGGCACTGAGCTGAGCAGCCACCGCACACCCCCTGACCACATGCGCGGCAGTGGTGCTTGGGCACGCTTGAGCTGAACGCCTTGGTACACTGGTGGCACTGAGTGATCTCGTGGTCTGGAACCCAGTAGTCAGGTCTCGCCACTCCCTTTACGAAACCTGCAGTTTCAAAAGGACAGAAGTTTATTTTATGATGGTTGATCTTTGCTTTCTCTTTTCTGACAAGTGTATCTAAAGTTTTGGAAAAATGACAATTAGGTATGCAATAAAGTAAAAATGTAAAAATCCTAACAACCATACTGCAGTGCTTTTATATGACTTTATAGAGGGCTGGATGAATTCTAAAGACAATAAGTTATTGTTTTAAATTAACATCAATATAACATTTAACAGTTATATAAACCAAGGGCATTTACAGGCGACACGTGATATCTGCATGTCATCATCTAGCATGTTTACAAACCAATAAGAACGGTGCACGTTTCAAAAGACAATACCGACACACGGCTTGTAGTATTGTAGTACCTGGGCATGTTTTAAGGTTTGAGTTTCATAATATATTTAATACTCTAAATTTCAGTTCTTGGTTTTCTTATTTTTGGCATTAATAAATCACAAAAGGCTTGGCATTCAACTAGGATGTGGTTGATATGGCAAAAAAACAAACAAACAAACAAAAAAATATACATATATTTTACAGTATATATATATATATATATATATATATATTAAACCTGTCTGAAATCTACGGAGTCCCTAAAGGGACATATGGGTAAGGGGAAAAAATCTGTCGAAAAAAAAAACATTTTGGGGAAAAATAAATAAATAAATAAAAAAAACCGGGACGTTGACACATGACTCAAACTTCCGCTCCGAGTACAAACTCAATGTTTTTATATTTTAGGCCAAGCTGAAAGTAAAATTCCATGCCTGTTTAAACAACGCACATGTAACTCTAATAAGAGTATTATCTTGCTCATTTGCTGCTTCTTCTTCCTTCATTTTTTAGAGCCTGGCAGCCAACTTTCAGGTTCATTACTGACACTCAAGGATCCAGTTTGGTGTTACTGCCAACGCTAACGCTGCTAACGCTGCTAACGCTGAAGAGTCAAGTTTTGCGAGATCTCGCAAAACTTAACTCGGGTCCCATCGATTTTTTTCAAAAAAAATTTTCCCACCCATGTCCCTTAAGGGTCTCCGTAGAAATCTAAATTGAGCTGCATATACAGTAAATACTGTATATTACCATAGTTCTTGGTCATTATAAACTGTCCTGCTCTGCACGTCAATATGAACTTTGTCATCCAGAACATGAGTACAATACAAGGTATTTAATCAGGTTTTAAAAAATCCACAACCCTTGTTCCGTGCCAAAATGCATTCCGAAGTTTAGCAATTAATAAAGGTGCCAACATGATTTAGCACATATTTTGATTTACAGGAGACTCCAGGAAACAAACAAAAAAAAAAACACAGAGCTAACCCTTTATAAGTATAATTCAGCTGTAAAACAAAACTTAAAAAACGTGAGGTGTTAAAGTGCACAGCTGAAAAGCAAATGAATACTCTGGAATTCTAATGAAAATAAATAAATATATAAATTAAGAGGATGCAGCACAATAACTGTTTCATCTCGAGTATCTTGTTTTCGCTGCATTAATCAGACTCACAGAGCGGGTAGTCTACTGCCGTGGAGACCATGTTTAGTGTAGTCTGTGCCATCTCGGTCATCCTGCGTGCCACGAGTGCCTTGGGCTCCATCTGCGCCACTGCAGGAAACGAAACAAGAATCAGCTCAGCTGGGCGTTGAATATACGCAAAATCATGTACAGTAAAAAATAAGGAAAACTTGCTGCAGTGTATCATCTAATACTAATAGTGTTGTATTTTGGATTTTGCTAGATGAAGCTTGTGTTCTGACCCTGGACGGTTTGCCGAGCTTCTCCTTGCTGGTGGCAGGCGTCACAAACTCGCACCGGTTTCATGCCCCAGCCTCTCTCGGGCACAGGCATGCTGCGGGTGGAGCACGCCTGACAGAAACCCTCGCCGCAAGCACGGCAGTGGTGCTTGCTCTCCGCCTCCTCGAAATCCCGGTTACAGCCGTGGCATTTCTTCAGAGAGGGAATGTTAAGAACTATAACTCGGTCGTCCCACAAATACTTTCTCAGAGCTCATTTTTCAAAGATAGTACTGAACACTTGTAACGCTGACACAAAGATGTCATCAGATCATCAGTCACATTTAAATCACACACACACTAGGTCAGGTAATCTCTCGAATTAGTTTGTAAATATTTATTTCACTTACTGTAATTTCAGCGTTAGGTCTCCAGTACGGCGGAGCCACTCGATCCGTGATCCAGGCCGTCACCGCTTTGGTTGGACCGGAGCTGTACTCGGATACAGACTGGACAACGTAATTAACCCCGTCTAGCATTCGCTGAGCCGCGTTCTGATGGTCCGTCTGGAAAGTTTCCGACTAGACAGAGAGTTCAGACAGAACATAAGCTTTTTTTTTTCTTTCAGATTTTCTCCCCTAATTTAGTCGCATCCAATTCCCACCCATCACTAGGGGGCTCCCACATCAAAGCTACTACTCAATAAGGGAGGGTCGAAGACTATCACACGTTTGTGAGCTGTCTCAGGTGACCAATAGAATATGAGAAGACTAACCCCCTGCCAGACGTGCTTGACTTCACTGCGCACCACGGTGCTCTCGGGGTCTTGGTTCCCCATCCAGTACTGCCTGCTCCGGTAGATGATACCACAGTGGGGACACTCCAACACATACCTGCAGAAAGAGTGTCCAAGTCGCTACGGTATTTCTAATAACACGAGACAAGAGATAGGAAGAAAGGGCGTGGCATCCAGGACGTCGGATGGCGAAACTGTCAAGAAGACTGGTCTTATTGACTACAGGTTGTCCCCTACTTATGAACGAGTTCCATTCCGGGAATACGTTCCTAAGTCGAATTTGTTTTTAAGTCAGACAAAGCGAGTCTTATATGTCTTTGACACGAATATACAACGTAAAAGAATACGAATCCACTTGACTAAATCTGTCACCTTTTCCAATACTGACATCATTTGGCCAGAAACCGTAACCGCGCCTAAGGAAATGAATCTCTCAGTGAAATGTAACTGTGTTGTCTCTGCGCCTTTAAATCGCGAGGGGAATCCCGGACGCCATTTTGTCTCAGAGCGAATTTCCCCATAAGAAATAATGGAAACTCTGATAATTTGTTCCACATCCCAAAAATATTAATATAAAAAATTTTTAAAAGATGAATAGGAAATATGAAGTAAAAATAAAACTAATTAACTAATTTACCGTTAAAAAGTGTGTGTGTGTGGGGGGGGGGGGGGGGTTATTGTGTGGGACTTTCACAAACGCGCCCATGGTGCACTGCAGTGTCTATTTTTTGTACATTACACGTGAGCTACTTCCGTGATTTGTTCGCATCTACGAGTGTTTGTAGAACCGCGGTCCATTCGTATCTGCGGAAATTCGTAACTCGAATGCTCGTAAGTTGGGGACTACCTTTACTTGTTTTATATAATGATAATTCATACCACCGTATACCGATGCTAATGTGCAGGGTTTTTACAATTTCTCCACCGATGCCACAGAACTAATCCCTTCTAACTAATGATCTGTTTAAGATTTCAGAGCGATCTCGGACTTACCCGGACCAGGCGTACTTCGCCAGACCAAACCACGGGTTATCACTAGAAGCTGAGGTTTTTGGGATGACGATCACTTCCCTTCCACCCTCATAGCATTTCTGGAGACAGTAAAGAACAACTTCTTTTTTAAAGAGTGTTTTCATTCAGCAACATATCAAGGAGTAAGTCTGGTCGTTAGGTATGACCTCACCTTGCATATGAGAACCTTGTTGTTGTACTGATGAGCGTACTGGCACAACCCATCCGCCATATGCGGCATTCTGTCCTTCTGGTGATTCATGCCGTTCTTGCAACGAATGCTAAAGCCACGACGACAGAAAGTCACCACTTTAATCAACCTATTCTGTATAACATACTGTTATATGCTGAGGAGAATAAAAATAAAAAAAAGCTTTTTTTTTTATTTGAAAACGCATTTAATTCTACATTTCCACTTCATTATCGCTCTGACCTTAAAACTTCATGAGTCATCTAAAAAAAAAAAAAAAGTCCAAGAGCTGATTAAAAATAGTTCATGATGTAAGCTCGGGAAACCGGAACCGTGAAATGAAGCTACGGCGCGGATATTTTCGGCGACACGCATCCTGAAATTCTGCATGTTCTTCAATCTCAGGGATTAAAACAGGGGGCACTTACTTGCAGCTGAGGCAGACAGAAGGGCAGGTGAAATACTCGTCAGGGAAGAAGGAGTACATGATGATTCTGTCATCTGGGATTTCACCAGAGAACCGATCACTTAAAGCCTTGAGGAGAAAAAAAAAAACACAGGAATGAGTGCAACTCATTAAAAGAACTCGAGAGTACAGATTAATCTTCTATTCTCCATCTTCACTTTCTATGTAAGTTCGTTACCTGGCAATGGTAGTCAACCGACGTGATGTTTATAGTGAAACCTTAAATAAAAATATATATTTTGAATTATCATGCAGTAAAGGTTTATCCCGTGTACCTTCAGGGCGCTGAAGACGATGTCTGGTTGGCGAGGGGCGCGCGACGCTGTGCTCTTCACCTGCTTCGTGACCGTCTCCCTTAACTGGGAGAAGTCTGTCGGAGGTATGATGGTCTGCGTTCCTACGTACTGCACGGCGCTGAAGGCTTCGGTGCTCAGGCTCAGGTCATGAAAGCGTTTCTGAAGCACGATGTCTGCTGGCACTGTGGTGTCTGTGGTGTGTGAATCGATTTTAAATCAATTGCGGGCTCAAAACAGGCAGATGTTTATTGTGTTTATTGATCAGGATAATAACCTGGCTTCTTAATGTAAAGCGACGCATTATTAAAGCTTCTGTTAACTTAATTTCATGATTAGCTGTTAACTAAAACTCTCACGGTACGAACAAATGTACATTTTCTCTCTCACTACACATACAATAGCCGTCAATAATATTTGATACGTGCTTGGCCGGTGGGTCTCGAATTTGTTACAGAGCTCCAGACAAACATAAATCTTTAGAAGACACTGCGTGCAAGAAACCGCCGACTCACCGTCACCCAGCAGCTGAGTGCGCGAGGTCTCCTGGAACACCACCACCGACGGCCCGAGGTTCGAGAGCGGTACATCGAGGCCGCACCGGCTGGACAGGGCGCGCAGCTGAGGAGTGAAGTACTTCATATATGCGGCTGAAGCATTTCCTAAGAAATGGAACATGTCGTTGTGCAGACGCTCGGCCCGCGTGCGGTACACGGCTACGTCGGACACGGCCAGCACTTTTAACAGCAGGCGCATTCTCTGGTTCTGGTTGACAGACGCTCCGAGGAGGCCTTCGGTATCCAGCACGATCAGGTTGAGATGAGGCTCATACGCGGCCCAGACGCCGATGGTGCATGAAGCCGGAGAGGGGGACATGGCGAACACATCCTCGCCGTCGAACAGCACGTGGTTGAGCGTGTGCGATTTGCCGTCGCCGGTGTTGCCGAAGATCGAGAGCACCTTGACTACTTCTGCCGCGCTGCAGCCGAGTTTCCTGAGGAAGTGCCTTTCGTTTTCGACCTGGGAAATGACACAGAGGCAGAGTGATGGTTCAGAGTGCTGAGATTTTCATTAAGTCCAGGTAGTATAATGAGATGACATTATTCTTAATGCATCATAACTACAACCTAAGTTCATGCAACATTTTGACTGCCTATAAAGTTGTGGCTAAAGAGGACGTTATCCCTGAGGTGGGGCAAACAACTATACAGGTAGTCCTCGAGTTTCGTTCCAGGAGTACGTTCATAAGTCTGATTTGTTCTTAAGTCAGACAAAGTCTTATACTTTGAGTCTTATACACTTTTGACACAAATACACAATGTAAACCATACCAATCCACTTGGCTAAATCTGTCCCCCTTTCCCCACACTGCCATCATGTGGACAAAAACCGTAACCACGCCTAAGGAAATGAATCTCACACAAATGTAACAGTGTTGTCTCTGTGCCTTTAAATCGCGAGGGGAATCCTGGACGCCATTTAGTTTCAGAGCTGTTTTCCACTGTATTGGACTGTGAACTCTGTTTTGTCAAGGATTTCCCGAAATTAGGACTATTCTCCATCAGGACAGCTTTACAGGACAGACATTTTCTATCACTGTGCTCTCGGACTGATTCATTGAAACCCGTGAGGCCGACTCATTTCTCCTGCACCCCAACACACACACATACAATATACCGGACTTTAGATATTTTTTTACATTCACTTACACTGAGAATATTGTATATAATTGTAAATATTGGTGTCTGGTGCACTGCAGTGTCTATTTTTTGTACAGTACATGTCTATCACTACCGAGATTGAACCTGAAGTAGGACAGCGTTCCGTTCGTATTTGCGGAAATCTGTAACTCAAATGTTCATAAGTCGGGGACAACCTGTATTCACAAAACTTGCAGGACTTTTCACCGGCACACAACAGCTAGAAAGAAAGATTTTGCAGTTTGCAGAAGGATTTAGCCGCCACTTCATTGAGCTAATGTAGCGACGCTTTAGTCCTTCAATACATCCAGCTCATTCAACCTCCTCATCTCCTCTTCAGCTTCAACTCCAACACAGTCGTAACACAAGCGGCGCTGCCCAGATGATGCTAATGTTCATTTTAAGGGCTCTTTAGTTTCTGCATCATCCTTGAGGACGCACTGGTGGTCCTGCGCCATTTTATAGTTCCATCACACTCACTTCCATTCAGAGAAAAAAATGTTAATTAGCTGATTCATTAAAATCAGGTGTCTTGAGAGCTGGGGAAAAACAAACAAACAAAAAAAAAAAACACTAAAATGTGGAGGGTGAGAGGTTGAGAAGCTGTGCTTTAGGTAATTATTAGACTTGTCTGACAAACATTAAACTTCTCAGATAGCCAAAGGCAAAATGACCTACAATACCATTAGCTCTGGATATCGTGTTTACTGAGGCAGGAGACGTTAGACGTCTGGCGTCTCGGTGTCAGACAGTGAAGTGCAATATGAGCTCAGTACGAACATGAGCTATTACACACATACAGTTTCATCGTGCAAATGCTTAGAAATTATGATGAAATGGTCTTGGTATAAATCATATAGATATAAACATGTTATATGTTCATGTTAAAAAAAAAAAAATTGATATGTGACACGACGGTGTAAAGCCACGCTGGAAGTTATTCCACTTGCACCACTTGCTCATTACAGGAACTCGACTGCGAGTTATTGCCACACACCCCTACAATCCTGACCATGTTTCAAGCCATTTCCACATGTTCGGGCCATTAAAGGAAGCCAGGGTTTCAGACATGAAGCAGGCAGTCCGGTGATAGCTCTCTAGAAAACTTTCTACCTTGTTGGTATCCAGGCACTAGTGAAACACTGGGAGAAGTGGATTAGTGTAACAGGGGATTATATAGAGAAATAAAGGGAGTTTTTAATCTCTTATAACTGTGTTCTGTTATTCTGCACAATCAAAAGTCCTGGATTGATTTGAATGCCCATTGTAATTACATAAATATTCTGTGAACGTCTATTAGACCTCATCATGTTCCAGTAGCGGTTAACATTCAGTCACAATCTTATTTTGTTTCCCTTAAAACTGAAAAAAAAAAAGAAAGCTGATGTTTTATCAAGAAAGTTCAAAGTCTGAAGGTACTGAAGCCTTTTGCATGTCAGGAAACCAAACACAAGCTGGAGGTCGGATTACTTTCTAGGAGGAATAATGTATATACTTATACTGAAAACTGTTGTGGGTTTTCTTTGTTGTTACCTCATACTTACAGTATTTATAGAACTTTATGAGGACCAAACAACTATTAAATTATTAACAAAGTTATAACATAGACTTGAGGGAGTCTGTCATATGTCGTAGTCCCGGTGAATTAAATTGTAGAAATAGTAACAATAACAAAAATGTAATTTGTAAAAATCAGTAAGTTTTCCAGTGTGGGAGAAAGTTTGTTTTCTTGATACCATGATATCTCATCTACTTATACCGCCTATCCTATGTACAGGGTCACGGGGGAGGGTATCAGAGGAGGCTTTGTGCCCGAGGAGGGGGACAACCTGGACAATAGGGATGAGAATCACCAGTCCCCTCCCAGTACGATATTATCACCATACCACGGTGCCGATTCGATTAATATTGCGATTCTGTAAGTATCACAGATTTATAAATATCCTGAGTAAGCACCCCCGCCACCTATTTTGTTACAAATTTAAACCTTAAAAAAAAAAAAAAAAAAAAAAAAAAGGTCCTGCAGGGTTATGAAAGAAATAAAACACTTCAGGATGTGAAGTTATCTATATAAATAAAAGAAAGGTTTTGTCTGTATATTTGGGCAGAACTCGCTCTTTCAATGATATATTTATGTTTCATACATTGAAGGACCAGAACCCTGTCTGTGTGTCTGTCTGTCACAGCATCACACAAAACTGGCGGGACAGAATTTAATAAAACTTTTGCAGTACTTCCGGAGATATCTGCCTGAAGTTTAACCTGCACCATAAGTGAAATCAAAATGTTGAGTAAAAGCAATGTTATGAACAGTTATGTGTAGGATTTAATAATCTACTTAAAAAAAAAAACTACCAATAAGTGGAAAAACAAACACCTGCACCAACAGATATTAATCAGAAAAACTAAACTGAATATTTTTACTGGGATTAGTTCATATTTTTACTTTAGCTGTAATAACAGCCCCAACTACAGCGCTGTTTGATTTGTCTATACCACATAGTCTGGATTTTGGAATTGTAAATCAATGACCTGTAATGCTTTTAAAGTTTCATGCAAGCGTCGTTCAAGTCAAACCGGGACCACTGATGACATTTAGTGAAGGCATCAAAAGGGGTTTGAAGAAGGAAAAAAATAAATAAAATCAAGCACAGTACAATGAGGATATTTCTAGAAAACAGCTCTGAAGTGGTATAAATGAATTTTAACGCGCTGGAGTCACTTTAAGACAAAACTTCATTTTTATCCGATCTACTTTTTATTAGATTTCTCATCTGTGATTGCGGGAGTGTATTAGGTTAACAACGAAAGAAGTACAACTTAGTGTAAACAAAGCGTAAGATACTCAACCTTACAGAATGTGATTTTTTTAAAGACAGAATGTTCTGCCGTACAGAAAGACAGACAGACAGACATATACTTGTGGGCTTCAACCTGAAATAATAATATCGCTGATTACATTAAAGCTCATCAGATTATTGTTTTTTTTTTTTTTAGCTTTAACCTTTTAACTATTTCTCCAAACTCTTTTCTCATCAAACAAAATAATCAGTTTCAGTGTTGGATCAGTAACTGTGCTCTCTATTGTTGTTGTTGATGATGATGTTCCTGTAACTGCATGCCCTTGAGTGTCTACATGACTACAATACATGTATGGCTCAGAACAATCTGGTGATCACGTGTCAGATCAACTAGTGATCACGTGTCAGTGTTCTTTTTATCTTTATCTGTATCAGTACAGACATCAGTACCTTACTTTTGGTTTCTGTATTTATGAAACATTCTCAACACAATTAATCAACACAACTTGGCAGCCTGTTAGATTCAGACACACACCCCTTAAACCAGCCAGTTTTTTCAGACTGTGCTTGGCTCTTTAAGATATTTTGGATTAAACATTAAGCCTTGTTTAGTATGACCTAGCTTTAATGCTAACAGGACAGTGTTTACCTGAAGGCTCTCGTTCTCGTCGATCAGCAGGAAACTCCGTCCGCTCTCCTTCTCCTCCTCCTTCGACTGACTAAGAGACACTTCTTCCATCTCCTTCAGTAACATCTCCGACATTGTTGCAGAATTTCGACCATGACAGGTTACACAGGCGGCGGGCTGCCAGTGACGGTGCGCTTGTAAACAGACTTCAGAACAAACACTTCCGCATCCGAGGCCTCGCTCGTGCGTTTGTCTTCTTCCTCTTCAGCTGTACAGCGACTTCCAAACAACAGGGTGGTTAATTACCGCCACCTACTGGTGGAAGTGTGCATACGTTTTTTTTGTTTTGTTTTTTTACAGCTGAATGTTTATGAATTATTGAATAATAATAATAATAATCATGATAATAATAATAATAATAATAATAATAATAATAATAATAATAATAATTATTATTATTATTATTATTATTCATAACAATAATATAAATTATAATAATGATTATTATTTATTTATTCATGTATTTATTTGCCCGTAGTGTGTGAATGACTGTGTGAGTATGAGTGTACCCTGTGAAGGATTGGCACCCTGTCCAGGGTGTACCCCGTCTTCTGCCCTAAGTCTCCTTAAATAGGATATAGTGGTATGGACGATGAGCGAGTGAATATTTATTTATATCAAATAAAAATTTTATTTGTCACATACACAACCATACACAGTGTGATATAGGACAGAATATGAAGACAGAAAGATTTCACTGCAATAAAAGAAAAATAACACTAAGAAATATGGAAAACAATTAATGAAAAAAATCTACAAATTTACAAAAGTTACAATATAAATTACACAGAATATGCAAAGTGTAATTATATTACAATTGCAATACAATTTAGTAGACTCCTACATGTTTGAATATGTTTGATGAGCAGCAAACTTTGTTCAGAACTGCTCATTTGTGAATGAAGAAATATGTTAAACAATCCACAAATTACCTTAATATCCACTTTTCATATCAGCTTAAAATATGAAATATTTTTGACATCCCAATTGTTCATGTAAAAATTCCAATGTGTCTGCCTCTAACATGTCTAGTCCTTATGTGTATACACTAATGTGTATGTCTGAAATAGTCTAAAATACACTTCAAACAGGAAAGAAGTTATTTTAAAAATTGCTGTTTCAGATGTTTGACTTTGACCCTGTTTGGATCAATTACAACAAAGTGCCTTCATGGGAGATTTTGCTGCATAGATACTTGCAGATGTACATGTAAAACCCAGTACACATTTGGATCTCATCGAGCTGAACAACTCGCTTTCAACAGAAAGTCAGTTATTTTGGGTTGTTTGTAAAATGCACCCAATGGAATTTGATTCACTCTTCCTAGGGGATTTTTACGATCACCACCAAACCTGGGGGCTGTGATCTCAAGACACTGAGGAAGCAAAATTGCAAAGTAATTTTAAGGAAGTAATAACTTCCTTAGTGACACCATATTGAGTGACATCATAGTGTAATGCTTTCTTTTCAGCATCCAGGGCTGTTTGGAGATCTTAACACGCTCAAAACGTACACAGGTGGTGTGTTGTGCGCAAGTGGCTATGGAACAGGTGCTTGGACCCAATCATTGTTGCTTTGCAAATATATATTTTTTTAAATGTGATTTTGGATGTTTGACCTTCACCATTTTTGGGTCAATTATAGAATTTAACCAGTTTATCTTCTGGTTACAATAATAATTCCACATAAAGTCTACAACCATCCAAACACCAATACTTGAGATATTGTTCTAATGATCATCTCATATGGATGAACAACTCAAATTCAAACTTACTATGTTAAGGGTGTTTTTATGTACATACGGACCTTTTTAAAGAAACACAGAACCAAAAGTGGGCTAGGACTAAGAGAAACCTTGGAAAAAGCTCTCTAAAGCATCTCACTTTATGTCTTATGTGACCTTCTACTTCCTCTTTCACCCATGTCTCATTAGAGACCAGTATACTCTTACCCTTTTGTAGATAATTACCTGCCCTAACTATGGGTCACAACTGGTTCCTTACTTGTATAGGTTTTGTGTATATGTTGATATTTTTAAGAACTGTGTTTCCCAAAGTGTGACCCTGCACTCCCCTAGTGGGCTGTAAAGGTACTGCAGATGGGCTGCGAGAGACCATGTATGACAAAAAAAAACATTACAAATGTTTTTAATTTCAGTTGTGCAATTATGTTTAAAATCCCTATAAAATGTTTCTGATTAAGTATTTACATTTAAAAAGTAACTAAAACAAAGCCAAGGAATTTAAACTATGTGATATTAATTCTTCATTAATCTCAGTCTCATGTATTGGTTCAGAGCTGCAATTAATGGTTCGAGGACATTTTCACGTAGCAAACTGGGCCGCAGCCTTGTTAAGTTTGGGAATGGCTGTTTTGGAAGACTGACTAGGTATCTAACCGGTTGTTAATATGATCTCTTCCTCCAGCCATAACCACGTCTCACATGTGACTTCAGCTCAGACGTTCAGCAGAGAACCCGATGGACACAGGGAGAACAGCAGCAACTTCACATCAGCAACTTGGACCAGCTGCTCCACAATGTCCTAATGTCAATCATGATCCCCTCAATTCCTTTTCCTTGGTCTTCGCTATTACTTCTCAGTGAGCCATCTTCCTGTTCTTTACTCCTCCTTCTGTCTTTCCCTTCTGGCTCTATCTTAATTAAGCTCTTAATTTCTGTTTTAGAGAGGCTGACCTTCTCATCAATCACCTCTTCGATCGCAGCATTTTAACTGACTGGTCTGCCATCCTACTGCCCTTTATTCCTCTATGTGCTGATACCCAGAGAAGGTGAGCATTTAAACACTAAATCTCAAGATTTAGATACGAAATAAACTAAAGCGCAATCGAGTTTTAAATAAATATTTTCTCTTTCTACATACATTGTGGCTAGTATTTGATTTAAAATCTTTTAATGCAAAAACTTTTTTGCAACATTAACACCACCAGTACCACATCAACAATGGCAACAATGCAACATCCACACTAACAATCAATTTATTACTTTATGCTTAAGACTTTTAAGTTGTTGTTGTTGAGCATGTGTGTGTATCCTGAGATGGATTGGTACCCCGCCTTGTGCCCAAAGTCTCCCGAGGCTCCAGGCCCCCTCACGACCCTGTACACAGGATACGTGGTATAAGAAAATAAATGAATGAATGAATTCATTAATATTTTCACTCTATCTGATGGACAAATCAGTAGCTTAATTTTCTGCACATCTTACTGCTGTCTGCTAATAATCACACCAGTTCCATCTGTTGGACATATCAATCACTCCATCTTCTGGACAGCTCACTATCTCCGTCTGCTGGACATCTCACTATCTCCGTCTGTTGGACAGCTCACTAGCTCCATCTGCTGGACATCTCAATAGTTCCATCTGCTGGACATTTCAATCGCTCCATCTGCTGGACATCTCACTAGCTCCATCTGCTGGACATCTCACTAGCTCCATCTGCTGGACATCTCAATAGTACCATTAGCTGGACATCTTACCAAATACATCAGCTTGAATGATCACTAACTCCATCTGTTGGACATCCCACTAGTGCCGTCTGCTGGCCAGCTCACTAGCTCAGTTTGCTGGACATGTTACCGGATACATCAGCTTGAACACTCACTAACTCCTTCTGCTGGAGATCCCACTAGCTCAGTCTACTGAACATCTCGCTAGTTCCATTTGTTGGATGTATCGATCACTCTGTATTCTGGACATCTCACTAGTTCCATCTATTGGATGGCTCAATAGCTCCATTTGCTGGACGTCTTAGCAGCTACATCAGCTTGACTGCTCATTAGCGCCATCTGCTGGATATCGTACTAGTACCAGCTGCAGGGCATCTCAGAGGATCCATATGTTTCCATATGATCTGGAACATCATGTTTAGATTATTAACAGATTAGCTTTATCTTTATTTTCATTGTGCAACATATATGTACAAAATTAAAAACATGCAGTTAGCATCTAACTAGTAGTACATATATAAAAGCTATGGGGTCAAATACTGTAAACAGGCCATGGATTTCATAAGTATAAGAGGTGCGCTATTTATATTTCACAGCGGTAAGAAGATACTAGATAAGTTAACATGTTATTGTTGTTGCTCTTTTGGCTGCTCCTATTAAGAGCTTATCACAGCAGATCCATACACTGAACATGGTAAAGTTTTTTACTCTGGATGCTCTTTCTGACACAACTCTCTCATTATTATCCAGACTTGGGACTGCCACTAAGGATACCCTGGATCCAGTGGCTAGGATTTGACTGGCTGGAAATCAAACCCAGACCTTCTGCATGGCATTTGAGATGCCTGCCACTGTGCCACAAATGCCCGGGGGCTAAGAGAACATGTCGAGCAAAATATAGATACAGTATATACATACGCTCAGTTTAACAGAAGAAAAAATCATTAAAAATTGTTTCATACGGCTGTTAAAAACCTCAAGTGCCAAAATGTTCATGTCAAAATTGTCTTGGCGTTTGTGGCAATGTAAATATATAACATCTGTATCTCACATCCTTAGTGTTAGTGTTGAACCATTATATCTCTGCTTCATTTACTTACCTTCAGTGCTCATGATAGTTCAATGCTTCCAAAAGAAAGATACATTTTCACCAAAAGTGCATTGTTATAGACAAGCATGTGTGTCCATGGACAATAATTTGCCAGAATGAGTGAAAACCTGAAAATGGAATTTATCTCATTTTGCTGTCAAACTGTTCATATATGGATGTCTATATAGCATTAACAATAAAACCAAAAACACTGAGCTCAATATGGTGTGGGTTCCTCTTGTGCCTACATGGGAGCTTTCCCCCCTTGGGGATAACTTCACAAGATCTCTCGGGATGCGATGTAGTGTCTTGCATTGGGACAGTAGTGGTGAACCCTTTGGGTTGTGGGTGGGTCCATCATAGATCTGACTTGTTTGAACTCAGTCAGATTGAGATCTGGGAAATTTTTAAGTTAGATCAACAACCTTGAACTTTCCATACACAGCAGACTGTGATGTACCGAGTGTTCTGTTACCATTCTCTCATGGCCAGCATTGACTTTTTTCAGCAGTGTATCTACTTTGGCTTTTCTCTGGGATTGGACTGAACCTTTTAGCCTTTTGGTCCCGACAGGCATCATTGAGCCTTGGGTGCCAATGATCATGTCACCAGGGTATTGATATATAATTGTTAATCAATGTCATTCAATCCACCTGCCGGTGGTGCTAATGCTGTGGCTGATCAGTGTAGGTACAGTACATATGGAATTGCCAATTTAACGAGCTAACTTAAATCTAGGTACACCGGAACAGGGGTACAAAAGGTCAGTTAGTGCTCCAGGACAGTTCAACACAAGGGTACTCAAGGGTAGTTGGTACTACAGGACAGGCAGTCCTTCAGGACATGGATACACTGCATAGGGGTTCTTCAAGACAGGTGCTACTAAAGGAAAGGTGGTACTAAAGGACAAGGATATGCTGGACAGGTGGTACACAAGGACATGTGATACTCCAGGATAAGAGGTTTGATTGTGTGGCATTAAGTATATCCATAGCTCTAGCGATGATCACATGTGGTGACATGTTTATTGATTAATAAGCAACACATGTACATGAAACAACGTAGATGATCCGAGAATCCTGGACTCCACTGGAGGAAATAAAATCAGTTCATAACACACGATCCTGAACTGCTCATCAGTACTGATAGAAAAAAACCTGATGATATATTTAGTGTGTTGATTATAACTCGGGTGGCCATCAGTTTGAATAAATAAACCCTGTGTTGGCATCTAATGCTACTCCAGATGTCTGCTCCAGGTGGTGCCATAGAATCCAGTGAGTTACAGCAGACTCAATACACTGCACAGGCATAAAGAGACAAAGCATAAACCCGTGCACGCACACACACACACACACACACACACACACACACACACACACACACACACACACACACACACACACACAC
>JAQMYI010000003.1:23802335-23812438 GCA_030014275.1 Clariallabes melas | reverse complement strand
AAACAGACGGTCAAAAAAATCAGATATAGGCAACAAATCAGAATTGGGCATCGAGACCTGCAGTGTAAACGAGGCTTTAGTCTCAGCAGGTAAGGATTCATCATCGTTCTCAGGTTGGAGCTTAGTACTGTAGGCCTAATTGTCGGCCTCTGATTGGATAATCACTGGGCAGAGCCCCCTCATAGACCTCCTTTCCAGCTGGTGCTCATGGTTGGCCAACCGGGTTAGACTAAAAAACAGACAATCCCCCAGAGAAAGTGCAAGGAGAGAGTTGCAAATGATCTTAGGTAATGTAATTTGACAAGTTCCACAAGGTCACTAAGGTTCCGGTGTCCCTGGATGACCAGACCTTCTGTCGGTAAGTGTGCTGGACTGGTTAGCCAAGACAAAATAAACATGATGCATTCTGATACAAGCTTTCCTGGTAAAAATGGCACTGTAATATACTTTGCAAGAGTCTTATCATTTTAAAAAGGATCATGATAAAAGGGATTTTAATAAAGATTGAAAGCATCCACAACCAAAATACAGCTCACTAAATTCACTAAATTAATGAACAGGCCACGAGTAGGTGATGTATTGATTATAAGTTCGACAAAAATCAAGAAATAAAAAAAAAAAACACAACACAACAAAACAGAACAGAGTGAGATGACTTGATAAATGGGAGGCAGAAACACTGTACATAACACTTAGAAAAAGAAGTGAAGAAACACAAGATATAAAGGAGCTTAAGGCAGGAAATTTGAAAGAAACTGTCATTTCTAACAAAATTTATTGTCATTAATAATTTCCAAAAATGTAATTAATCAATATCACAGGATCAACTTGTTTTTCCTGATTATCTGCCTGGCTTTGATTTGCCTGTATGTAAAATAATATTATAAATATTCAGTTATACCAAATGTTCAGTAAAATCGCCCTCTTGCTCATGCAGTATTCCTTTTACACAACAGTTGCCTACTTCTGGTTGGAGGTCTCGTCGCATTGAGGCTCTGTGTGGTTTCCTTTGAGGCGTGTAGTGACTGGGGACGCTTCCACTTGACCATGAAGACAGTCCCGGCCTCGATTGATGCAGACAGCTGTTCTTTAATGAGGACTTGTGACTGCTGTTACTTAATGGGTTAGGACTTTCCTGCATACAAGAGTGCTATTTTCCTACAGTTTTCTACTTGAGCCTTTAATAACGAACTGGACTCCCATGTTAACTTAAACAAAATTTCTGTTATATGGAACGTCCATCCGCCTAACACACAGTATGACCGCAAAACAATTCCTGCTATCCGTTGTCACCCAAAGGAGGATGGGTTCCCTGTTGAGTCTCTCAGAGAAAATCTGATCATTCTGACTCATGCATATTTTCTCACACATTTCATACTCAGTTCCATAATATTTTTTGGATTCTGTAAAGATACTCTGCGACAGTTACCATTGTTAAAAGTACTATACAAAATAAATTTCAATTGAACTTGAAGCACATAGTGTGCTGCTGTTGGTCTTTTTGTTTTTGTTTTGTCTTTTTGTTTTCTTCGACCGATTGCTTTTCTTATAACAAATTGCAAAAATAAAGGCTGCCCATTAATGCTCTTTATATCAAGCTCAAAACACTAATGTACAGCCTATTTATAGCATATACAAAAGTCATTAAGTGACTTTAAGTGATCATGTGTCTGGGTACCGACTTCCTGTTCATTAGGTCAGATTCATGGTCTTACAGGACTTATCTAATTGGGAAGTCTACTGCAGCCATTATTCTGAAAAAAAATATATATATATATTATTATATATACATTAAAATATACATTATATATATATATATATATACATGGAATTCATACATGCAAACACATTATTAAACCAGATAACTTTAACAAGCATTATTCTGTCACCTGGTATTTCATAAAAACCTTCAACTGCACTGACGTTCTGCCAGGGTAGATGACAAAAGCATCTAGAGCAACAGCGACTCTGTGGATTTCTCTTGATACTGTTTTTTTTTTTTTTTTTTTTACCTTGATCATTTGCGTCAACTGCAGCATACTGTTAGCAGGTGCCAGGTTTTTTTTTTTTTTTTTGTTAAAAAAAAGCAAAACTTCAGTGTTATAACCAGTGCATGACTTCTGGGTTGGAATATTGGATGCGAGGCTCAAGGAGATGACACAGATGGAGAAGCCTGTTTTTTGAGGATGTGCATGTTTTGTATAAAATCAGTCAGAAAACCTGACTACAGTATGTGCTGAGCATGCCAGAGAGATCCTTTCACAATACGAGCGCTGGGCTCCACAGGATCCTCAAGGAAATGTGACTGTTAGCCGTGTAGAGAAAGTTGCCATGGTGATCGAACCAACTGAAAGGATTCTGTTTTGCAATCTGTTTTATGAGATGCTCCTCGGGACAGAGGTAAGAACTGAACAAAACACGATGGAAAAACAAACAAATCGCAGGTGAATGTGATTCGTACCAAGCTCAAAACAGTGACATGGCGTCGACTCCTGGAATATGCATGAGTCACGATCTAGCATGGTCCAACCTAGATCTATCTGGTGTCTTCTATTCTATTCTTTTTTCATTAAATCATCTTCTGTACCACTTATCCCACATACAGGGTCATGGGGAAGCCTGGAGACTATCCCAGGAGACTTTGGGCCACTAGATGGGATACAACCTGGACAGGGTGACAGTCCATCAGAAAACCTGGTGGTGCACTCACACACACACACTATGAGCAAAATCTGCATGTCTTTGGACTTTGGGAGGAAACCAGAGTACCTGGAGGAAACCCACCAAGCATGGGGAGAACATGTAAACTCAGAAGTGTCCAGAAGTGTGAATTGAACTTACGAACCTGGAGGTGTGAGGCCACAGTGCTAACCACTACACCACATGGCCAACCTCTATCCTATTCTTTTTAAAGTCTATTTTATTCTATTGCAGTATGACATCAACTATTGGATCAATTGCAACATCTAATCAGTTCATCGATTCGTTACTAGTAATTATATATCAATCCTAAAAAAAGATTTAACCTCTTGTAGCACACAATCCCCAAACCTGCAAAAAAACATACCCAGGCAAAAGTTGTAGAGTTTACATAACCAGAAAAAAGGTGTAGCCAATGATTTACTACTACATACAAGGAATATAATTACACATTCCCTGTACACTCTGTTTGTTTTATCATGTTCCCTCTCTTTGTTCATAAGAATTATTGTTAGTTTTCCTTATTCCTTATATGGCAGTACTCCATGTGGTTCACTGGGGAATGCTTATAGACAGTACAAATGGCTTGTGCTCTATGTATGCATGTATATCTCATGCACTGCTCATGAAGCCTGCAGGGTGGTCGCTGATAGGATCACGTATTTACAGTGAATACTTTGAGTTTACTGAGGGCGTTGATGGGTTTAGTCCTATATACCTCTATAAACCTGAGAACTTTTGACCTTCCATGGTGTGTGTGTTTGCTTCTCTTACTGAAACAAAGTGTGTGGACAGAACTAGCGGGTCATTCATAAAATTTTAATCTTAACATGGTTGAGTTAGATTCATGATACGGTCATAATGATTTCACTCAGTTTGACTTTGAATACTCTGAACAAATTTTAAATAAAGAAAACTAATTATTTTAGTTCAATATTGTACAAAATGTAATACAAACTGTACAAACTGTAGACATGAAGTTATAAATTATGAATTGAATAATAAGAAGCTTTGAAAAGACTGCAATGAAGCCTTTATATAGATTTGACCAGGGTTATTATTATTTTTTTTTATTACATTAGAGAAGAAAAACTCCATAGATGTGATAACCTGGTCATTCAGTGCATTCAGGTCGTCAGCTGATTTTATTTTATTGCCACATGACGTTTCTGAGCCTAGACCTGAGCAACACCAGATCATAACACTTTCACTATTAATTACTGTTGTGATTTCTACTTCTCTTTGTTCTCCTGTTTTTTTTTAATGATGCAACTTCATCAAGCATTTGTCAGCTCCAATCTTTACAGGTTTTAATAATACATTGGACAGTTAGGGTTAAAAGAATCCTTGTCAGCTGAAACATATTAGTCCCTGCAGTAATTATCCAATCCAAGGCTCTTGAGAATGTGCATATTTAAAGATACACTCACTGGCAACTTCATTCAAAAAATCATGACATTTTCTTTGTGAGAAATACTTGGCTAGCAAGGATTTAATCTTTCATTCATTTATTCTTTTATTCATTCATCATCATCGGCTTTTGACTGTGGGAGGAAACTGAAGTACCCAGAGGAAACCCATGAGCACGGGGAGAACATACAAACTCCATGCATACAGACCCTGAGTCCGGAATCGAACCCACGACTCACCCATCCTCGACCCCCGTGCTACCAGATTTTGTTATATTTTGGTTAAATATATTTGTGATACTATTTAAAATGCACATATATTTAATATATACATTATATTATAAGAGTTTAGATGTTATTTTGTTTTCAGCCTAAAAACTTAAGGCTGTACCCCAAACAAAACACAGATATAAAGCGGAGATACATTTTCTTTTAAGTGCTTCACTTGTACTGTATGCTATAGTTCACATTTAGTTTTCTGGATGTTCAAAGTTTTTTCCTTACAAAGTTCTGCTGGGAGTGACATGTGGTCCGGCTGGTGTCGCCGTTTCCAAACATAGTGCACTGAGAAAGCTGCACATGGCAGAATATTTGTATAACCTTTGTGGTCCTGATATGCTTATCAGAAAGTGTCTTTGATCGCATCCCATGCTTGATTCGAAGTTTCCAATTGTATCCACCGGGTTTATTATCTTCAGTTGGTACCGGAACACTTAGTTCCTCTATCTTTTAAACCAAAAAAAAAAAAATTTACTTATTTTTTATTTTTTAGGTCTACGATATTTCTACAGTGTAGTATAACATTACTGTTTTATTTATTTACCCACACCTACACCCAAATGTTTGCTCCTTTCTCTTGCCAAAACATTGATAATGTTAAAAAGAACGCGAAAAATTGTAGATATGAGGCTTTATATAAGTAGAGGAGAAGGAATGGAAAGTCTGCACTTTCCTGCAGAGCTCGCTAGACTTTGAACATTTGAATCGCTCATTCATGTTGTTCGGTGGTTTTTTGTGTGTCCTTGTGGGCTCCTTCTTGGGACTAACTCATGGTGATGTGGTGTCTGACTTCACAGATGAGCCTGACTGCATAAAGTACTTTTACAAAGGCAAAGTGCCACAGTGGGGGTCAGACACGCCTGGCACTGCCCGACTCTGCCATCGTTTCCAGAACCGCTTTCATTTTGCCACGCTGTATGACACATACCACCGCATCGCGGTCTACTCGGCATATGTTTTTGAGCCCAGCAATGGAGGAGGCAGAGAGAAGCGCTGGTTTGTGGAGCCCCAGGTGAGAGTTTAAGACTGACAGATGCAGTACTGTATGGTGTAGTATTATAGTGTACTATATTAACTTCTTTTGGTAAAATATCTATTTTTCTCATGCACTGGTAACAAAATTCTTATTGTTTTTCAAACAGCTATGTACATAATGACATTTAAAAAAAAAGAAAGAAAACAAGTATTTACTACATATTATTCTCAAAGGCGACCAATTACGCAAATTTTACTTTTTAGCCATTTTTAGACATTTAGATGGTTTTCCTTACTTTTTGACCTTTTTTACATTTTTGTATTTATAACACAGAATACATAAACACTGAAATGGCACATTTAGAAGATTGAGATATGAAAAAGATGCATCATTTGAAGAGTATTTCGGCTGGAGCATTAACACACACTTTAGGCGTTAAGTCTTAGGTTAACTTGTTAAAGAAATAGTATGAGGGGTGTTCAAGTCAAACTGGGACTTTTGATTGTGCAGAATAACAGAATACACCTCAGCTGAGATCGTCATTCATAGACCTACTGCCTTCGTTAAAACATTTGCGTTCAAATGTTTTACTGGGGCTGAATCTCATCATCGCACTGTGCTTGAAGTCTCCTGTAAAAGTCAATGGGTTTTACTTCTTCATTCACCAGAAATGTAATTTTGACTTGACCGCCCCTCGTAAAATATTGGACATATTAAATAGAATCTGTTTCTTTTTTTTGTGCAAATTGTGTAGATTATGCATATATGTTTATTTTTTCAGTTGGTGAATCAGAATTGGGGCGGGGAAATGAGAGACGGCTATTGGCTGGGAAAGGACTATCCTGGTATCTACCAGGGCGAGAGACAAGCTCTGAATGAGGATTATACTAACTCCGGGTTTGACCGTGGCCACCTCAATCCCAATGGACACCATGCAGGTATATAACAATTACAATACATTTATTTCATATATATATTATATATATATTATCACCTATTGTACTCCTTTATAATACAGAAATCAATGAGTACTGTGCTCACTTTCTGACTTTACCCTCTTCTGTTAACCTACTGTAGTGCCAAGTCGTAATGCAACATTCACCCTCACGAACGTGGTGCCTCAGAACCCCAAACTGAACCAGAATGCTTGGGGCAATCATGAGTCCAAACTGACTAAGTTGTTCAACGCTCAGTGCGACAAGGCCTACGTCCTGGTTGGTGCCATTCCCTCTGCTGACAATTGGATCATCAAGAATAACATCAAACGAGTCAATATCCCAGAATACATGTGGAACGCATACTGCTGCACCGATCGCAATGGCGTTCCCGTTAGCAGTGGAGCTGCAACTGCCCTCAACACTGAACAGAATTTGGTTGTGGAGCACACACTGGAGGAAATGGTTCGTTTCCTCCAGCAATACTCCAACGTACCAGTAGGGGAGCTGTTCCAAAATCAATGCCAGTAACAGTTGAGAATGTTGTGTCCCAAACTGGTTATTAAATTTTAACATTTGACACGGAAGCAGTGGAAATTCATTAACATTATCTATTGTCTGATTTTTAAAAATCCAATCCTTCCTGTCTAGTAATAAAAAGATACATGCTCTCATTATTATTAACTTTAGTGTCTTTGACAGGGCCATGATTGTCAATTTGAGGTTCTTCTAATTTTTAAAAACTGCTTAATTGAGATTTGAACACAAGCCTGTTTCATTTAAACAAAATGGTACAGAAAGCAAAAAACATTTTGTAAGCAGCAGAAACACCTTGCAGATGCAAGCATTGAAATGACAAATGGCCAGATGGGTTTGAGCTGACAAGAATACAAAAAGTATTTTTTCATAGATTTAACCTGTAAAGATTTTAACAAAAATTAATTATTAAAATTATTTAAATCAACATGATTAAAAATTTTTATTCATCTTACTGAATATAAATGTTAATAAAAATTTTGTTCTTTTTTCAGAACGTTGATCAAATGTAATAATAATAATTCAATTAATTGTCACATGTACCTTGAAATATTTTTTTTCACCTATCCCAGTTAGGAAGCAGGGGTCAGAGCGCAGGGTCAGCACCAGGAGCAGATGGGGTTAAGAACCTTACTCAAGGGCTCAACAGTGGTATCTTGCAGGTGCTGGGGCTTGATCCCCCAACCTTCCGATCAGCAACCCAGTAACCCACAGCCCTAACCGATTGAGAAACCACTGCAATGCATGATTGCTGTGGTGTTGTCATAATACAATTTATACATTTTATATTGACATTTGGTCAAACTGTTTTTATACAAACCTGACATAACTAGCGTGGTGTAAACCTGGTGACACAATAACCCTTGCATTATTTTTAAAACATCCCGTCTGCTTTTATTGCATGAGTGAGAATGTTTGTAATTTAGATTTGACACGTTAACTTTGGGATACAGTCTTTTTTCATGTAATAATGTTCACATCTTGGCATGTTTATCCAAAAATAATAGATACAACATCTATTATGCAGACACTGTGCATTTATCTGAGAAATGCGTTGATTAGGGCGGCGTGGTGACTTAGTATTTAGCACCTCCAGGGTTGAGGGTTCGATTCCTGCCTTTTCTCTCTATGCCTGTCGTTTTCATGTTCTCCCCGTGCTTGGTGGGTTTCCTCCGGGTATTCTGGTTTTCTTCCACAGTCCAAAAACATGCAGATTATGCTAATTGATATTCACAAATTGCCTGTAGTGTGTGTGCACCCTTTCAACGGTGTACCCCACCTCGTACCCAAAGTCTCCTGGGATAGGCTCCAGGCCCCCCGTGACCCTGTATATGGGATAAAGCGGTATAGACGATGAGTGAATGAATGCATTGATTAGGAATTGAGGATCTCATACAAACACATACTGCATTGAAAATAACACATCACATCTAAATGTTTGCGGTTAATATTAAAATTAGTTTATGTCCCTCAGATCACTGTGGAGCACCTAAAACCCCAAAGGTGTATATTGTATAAAGGCTTTTTTGTTTCTTTGTATTATAGGTTATTATCCCCACTTGTAGGGATGAATTAGCAACAATCAACAAAAAAATCAACAATCTCGCCTCCTGTAAAGCGATTAGTTAAAATTCTAAAATAATCCCGCCTCCGGTAAAATGATTGGCTAAAACAACTGCAACCATCCCGCCTCATGTGAATGGATTGGCTAAAACAACTGTAACAATCCCGCCTCCTGTAAAGCGATTAGTTAAAATTTAACAAAGTTCCCGCCTCCAGTGAAAGAATTGGCTAAAACAATGGCAACCAATCCCGCCTTCTGTAAAACGATTAGTTAAAATTTTACAACATTCCCGCCTCTTGTAAAACGATTGGCTAAAATTCTGCAACAACCCGCCTCATGTGAATGGATTGGCTAAAACAAGTGTAACAATCCCGCCTCATCTGAGTGGATTGGCTAAAACAATGCAAACAATCCCGTCTCCTGTGAAAGGATTGGCTAAAACAACTGTAACAACCCCGCCTCCTGTAAAACGATTAGTTAAAATTTAACAACATTCCCGCCTCTTGTAAAACGATTGGCTAAAACAACTGCAACAATTCCCCATTCTGTAAATACGATTGTGTAAAATTCTGCAACAGCCCGCCTTTTTTTTTAATGGATTGGCTAAAACAATACAACAATCCCGCCTCCTGTGAAATGATTGGCTAAAACAACTGCAACAACCTGTCTCCTGTGAAAGGATTTGCTAAAATGCTTACAACAATCCCGCCTGCTGCGAAATGATTCGTTAAAAGAGCCGTAAAAATCCCGCCTCCTGTAAAACGATTGGCTAAAATTCTGCAACAATCCCGCCTCCTGTGAGTGAATTGGTTAAAACAACTGCAACAATCCCGCCTTCTGTAAAAAGACTGGCTGGTATGCAAAAGAAGTAAAAAAAAAAAAAAAAAATTATATACTGTGCGGAAGGTTGTACTTCTAAACTGGAAGTTTCAGACTTTGCATGGCTAAGCGTGTTTTTATTTTTATATATTTATACTCGGTTAATCTGAGCTAACAATATTAGTTTTGTTATATTTGCGTTTATTTATAAAAAAAAGAATGCACATTAGCTAACTCTGCTCTAGTAACTGTAGAAGAAGGCAGAGCTGCGCAGTGTGCTGTGAGAATGCAGTGTGTGTTGCTGAGTGCAGACGGAACCCGGCTCGAGCTGCCCGACGGTCGGGCTCAGGTTTTGGGTCGCGGTCCGGAGTCCGGAGTGAAGGATAAAAAGTGTTCGAGACACCAAGGTAAACATTCAGCCTTTATAGGGGTATATCTATATAAACACAATACAGGTTTAGTCTGTACATCGGCCAGAACTCGCTCTTCCGGTGATATCTTCACCTTTCATACCCTGGAGGACCAGAAACCAGGCAAATGTTCTGTTTGTGTCATGCAAAAAAACAAACAAACAAACAAACAAAACACTGGCTGGACAAAATGTATAAAATCTTGTGCTTGGATGATCACAAATTATAATTGTAATTAATATAAAGTAGGGCTGTAGCTATCGAATATTTTAGTAATCGAGTATTCTACCCCAAAAATTAATCGATTAATCGAGTAATCGGATAAAATGTAATTTTGCTGAATTAAACAGCAATGTAAAATATATAAGAGAAACAAAGATTCAATTATTATTATTATTTTTTTAAATGCATACAGCATTTTATCAAAAATAAACATTGTCATTATTCACAATACAAGGAATAGCTTAAAGTTGA
>JAQMYI010000003.1:23718714-23728929 GCA_030014275.1 Clariallabes melas | reverse complement strand
AAATATTGACATTTGCCATCTCCACATCATTGCATTCAGTTTTTATTCACAATTTGTTTAGTGTCCCAACTTTTTTGTAATCCGGTTTGTACTATGAGTATATTCTTATTGTAGCAGTAGCATGCTGTTATATTCTAGCCAATTACAAATGCTAAAAAAGTATACATTGTCGTTAATACAAGTATACTTTATTATATAATATGATACACACAGTCTTCTATAATTCTGCATTGCAAATGTGTTACCAGTGTGTTACACTAAAGGTGTTCAGGAAAATTTACAAATGCTCAATGCATTTTCTACACTAGAACATGTTTTTATACCATAAGCAAAGTACATAAGATTTAACAATAACACATTATACAGTACAATACATTCTATAGTTTAAAAAACATGAAATTTACCTTATGCCGATGAAAATAAGACAATAATGATATGAACTAACGCATGCAATGATGCAGCTTCCAGGCATGAATTTAAACTAGAAGCGAAGAACTGGGGAGCCAATCAGAAAACACAGTCCGAATCTGCCCGCCTCCATTGGCTGGTGTTGCACCGATTCTAGTTTCTGGTTGGCTAGAATAGTTGCAGAATTATAATGCTGCTGCAGTTTGTGCAAGTATAGTTTTATGATAATTATTTTGAACGCGCAAAAGTGAGTTTCGGCATGCAAAAACGAGTTTGAGAGCGTGCACGCGCGAGAGAGATTCAGCGTGCAAAAATTTTTCTAAAAGCGCGCATGCACGAGAGAGTAGGGCACTAAATATAAGCATAAATAAGTACATATGAATAATTACATTTAAATTTAACTGAATATATACTGAGGCTACCGTATATTAAAATTTGTATTCTAATGTATACTTTCTGTACATTTGTACAATGATTATTTCGAGCATATATTTTTTAAATATAGCAAAATACATTGAAAAAGAACATTTAAACAAGTGTGCTTTGCAAATTAGACCAACCTTTCACTTAAAGTATATTTTCCAATAATATATTTTTGGAAAGTGTACTATAATACAAAGTATGTTTAAAGTTTAATTCCAAAATTTGGTAAAAGCATGATGTTAGTATACTTTCTATATATTAACTGATGGTACAACTTTTTGTTAGTATATTTGCAATGTACTATTGAGGATTTCAATATATTTGTAATACACTAAAGTGTAATTTTTTGTTCACTGGGGACAAGCTTGGTACACCTTTTGGATATTTTTTCATGCTTTTTGAATGAATCCTTCAACTTCAATCACCTGTTTTTAGTTTGTCATTGTGGAGTATTGTAAAGAATGATCACCCAAGGAAAAAAAAATAAAAAATGCTAAGTATATTAAATCCTAATATGTGCATTTGTTAATTAAGTTGTAATTAAATTGTACAAAAGCACAATTTTAAGTGTATTAAGTATACTTTTGTTTGCTAAAGTGGAAAAACTTTAAGTATACTTCTAGCCAATTCCAAATACTAAAAAAGTACACTTCGTGGTTAATACAAGTATACTTTATTATATCATACCGTACACACAGCCTTCTATACAGTAATACAGTATTGCAAATTTCTTACCAGTACACTAAAGGTGCTTAGGATCATTTACAAATACTGAAGGCATTTTCTACACTATAACATGTTTTTGAAACACATTACATCAGTAATTATGAGGCAGATTTTATTCATAAGTTCAACAGATTTATTTTGCATAAAGTTACAAAAAAAAAGCATTACTATAGTTTATTTGTGTTCAACAAAATGTCAGGTTGCCTCACAAACAAAAATATAAACTGTTGTCTGAACCAAGACAGACATCAGTATTGGAATATACAGAATTAGTTCAAACCTGGTGTGTTGTTTCTAGCTGTTACACAGAGACTGAAAACAGGCCGAGAGCCACAAAGCATTATACCAAAAGCAAAGTACATAAGATTTAGCAATAACACATTAGACAACACATTCTATAGTTTAAACTATGTACTTAATTACAAACTACCTAACTAAAAACATGAAATTTTCCTCATGCAGATAAAAATAAAATAATAACGATATGAACTAATGCACACAATGATGCAGCTTCCAGCCGTGAATTCAAAGGAGAAGTGGAGAACTGGAGAACCAATCAGAAAACAGACTGAATTTTACTGAAAATATACTCAAATTTAACTGAAAATATACTGACTGTATATAAAAAAGCACTGTATATAAACATTTGTATTCAAATGTATACTTTCTGTACATTTATACAATGATTATTTCGAGCATATTTAAAAAATTTGAAAAACAAAGTGTTCTTTGGAAATTACGTCACTAGGTGATGCAAGCATTACGTTTAATCCAAATGGTCATCATGAAATGTCTGAATGGATTAGACTTACTGAAGGATAAGGACTATGCTGCTGCTACTGTGAAATTTCACACAATATCATATTAAGATGGATTTTATTTATTGTGACAAATATGCAAAAAAATAATAAATCAGGAAAGAGGACAATACTTTTACATGGCACTGTATGTGTGCTGTGTTGTTTTCTGGGGCACTGTTATTGATTTTGCATTGTGTATGCTTTGCAAAAGTTGCCACTCATTGTTGTTACTCACTTTGGCACATTTATTTTTAAATATTCTTAGAAATAATTGTGCTGTGTTGTTTGTCTGGGCTACTATTACTGATTATGTATTGTCTATGAATTGCTGCAATGTGATTGTGAGTGTGCCTTTTGGCCACATTGTTATGTAGTGCATTGACATTGACTATTTTGCATAAAAATGTACCACAGGCTAAAATGTTCTTGTGAACCTGCCAAGTATAAGACTTATTGTTATGCAGTGCATTGGCATGCCTGTTTTGTTTTCTTGGTCTGTTCTTGTGAAATTTCCAACCACTAGATTTTTTTGCATTCTTGTCATAACATTTGGCTATTCCATTTTTTATTCCATTTACACTGATGCGATTCGAAGATGTGTAAAAAGGCAGAGAGATTCACCCCTGAAAAGAAACTCTGCAGCTTCCTTGATCCACAATGACCCCAGACACTTATTCTGTCCAGGAGATCTGAAGAATATGCTGACATGGATTCTTCTGACATGATCTGACTGCTCCACAGTGCACAGGTGTTCAGAAAACTCTCAGACCCCAGAGGTTTAACACAGATGATGCAAGCAAAGATGTATGGATGTGTGCATATGTGCTATTTCAGATGACCGGTGTGCCCACATAATAATAAAAAAAAAAAAGGTCTGATCTGACCAAAAATGTGTCTTGTAATGTAAACATAGGCTATTAAACTCTTATCCAAACTCAGTTCAAACTCTTATCCAACTTTTATCCATACTCAATATTTTGTTATTCAACAACAACAAGAAATAACTATTAGTTTACCATACATTTTTTCCATTGTAATAAAGCATGAAACATTATAACAACTGCTTTTCTGAGATTTGTAGTTTTTTGACAAAGATTTTTTTTTAGACTGCTTGATTTGATTTGGCAGTTTTCATAATTGTACATTTGTGAATTTCTGAACAGTAAAAAATGAGTCACTCAAGATCTAATCAGTTAAGCAACATAAAGCACAGAACAGGAAATTGATAGTTCCTTAATATATGTTTTCCTTTTCTTTCTGAGCCCATATGATCACCACAGCTATCACACATGCCACAAGGGTTACAACACAGACTGATACAATGAGAGCAGTTAGGTTATTGGACGATGATAGGGCTGGACTTGGGACGTACTTTGTTGCTTGAGCAATGTTGGATACCTCAGATTTTGCTAACTGTTGGTCTATTGACTGAATAGCAAAGAAATATGTGGTGCCATTTTCAATTGTAATATTAGGCTGGAAAGAGTGTTGTTCAGCTGAACCTGATTCTTGTGGCAGATGTCCTGAAGTGTGGACTAAATTACTGCTGCTGAAGTTGTATCGAAGCATCTTGAAATCTTTGCTCCATCTGATTTCATAGGAATGAGCTTAAACGAAAAAACGATTTGAATATTAGCAATTGTATGTACATACTGAATAAATTCTCTAAAGGTATGACTGTGCACCGGAAAATTCTTGTACAAAATGAGATGTAAATAAGAATAAAATCATGTTATATGAAATCACATTTCCAAATTACATAATAGTTTCAATGTACAACTATTTTTTTCGGTAGATACCATAAAATTGCATTTATTACTGCACTTAGACCTTTTTGGTTAAACACATTCTATCAGTTTTCTCGGGCAAATATCCATATAAACCTGCTGGTGTGTTCTGACTGCATCACATGCCTTGGGCAGTACAATTCTGGACTGGGCACCAAATTTGTCCTAAATGTAAGTAATTGTTATTTTTATGATTGGAGTAAAGCTGCTCATACTGACGTGTGCTTAGGCAGCAGTTTTTGAGACTATTGTTAGATTATCTATTGTGCTCAAAAGATGTCTTGTCCAATTAGTGGTAAGAATCGACAGACTGAAACAGGTAGGTGTGGTTTGTGAATTAAATTCTTATCGCTGATTGGACGGGACATCTGCCACTCAAGGTCAGTGGTAAGAATTTCATACTGCTGATTGGACGAGACATCTGTCACTTAAGGTCAGGGGGAAGAATTTCATTCGCAAACCACACATAAGCATTTTGATACTAACTGCTGATTGGACGAGACACCTGTCACTCAAAATATACAGCCAGTACTGCAGCCTCACAGACATTTAAATGTATTTTCATTTAAGGATTTATTTCAGTATTTTAGGATTGTACAGCACTTCGGCAAACTAAGTTGTGTTAAATGTGCTTTAAAATTAAACTTGACTTGACAGTACTTCTTGTATGTCTTGAGTGACAGATATCTCTTTCAATCAGCGATAAGAATTAAATTCGCAAACTATACCTACCTGACTGTATTGTTGTGGTGTTTTCTCATTGGTATTTTGTATCTGGATATGTCGTGTTTTCTGATTTCTTATTTTGTTTTCGCTTTTATTTTGTTTTTGAATCAACCTCAGACAGTTTGAAAATATATGATTACTCTGGGTTTAGTAGCATTTGCTAGTGATAGCATTAGCTCATTCAGTGCATCTGTTGCAAATGAGACAATGCTATGCAATGCAATGTGATTTACGCTTCATAAAATGTTATACAGGTAATGCTAACTAATACTGACATTTTAAGCTTTCAAAGTAAATGGCTAACTAACTGTTCTGGGGTGAATCCCAAACAGCGTAAAATGTAAATCTAGTGTGCTATGTAGGGTGTAAAATTACTACATCCACACACCATGTAAAGCACTTGATGATCAGGGGTCAGAGAGGGATTTTGGATTCAGCCTTGTGTTAGAACTAGCTAGAACAAGCAGTTACTAAGAAGACAAATTGTTGTTTAAGATGATATAACCTTATCAGATGTGTTCTCTTACTGAAACTGCGTCTGTGACTTGTTTTGTATGTGTGTTTTGGCACTGGCGTGTCTTACTGCTACTGTACCATAACCTTCTCTAGCTTTTAAGAAAAAAAAAAATCTCATTAACTTAAATAGAGACAATAAAGAGGCCTGTGAGGGAACACCTGTTTATATGTATCTTTAACTGTATCATTATTTCAGATATTTTTTATGATTTTATTATAGTGTCAAACACGTCCAATATTAAATGTTCTATTGTCCAACAGTGCAAACATACACAACACTCACCTGTTCCCTTATCATAATCCTCACCAGGAGCCGTCCAGTTAAGAAACACAGTCTCCTCCTGAATTTCTGCAATCAGATCTGTGATCTTGCTTGGAGGGAAGTTTAAAGGTCCCTCAGATTCCACCTCAAAACTCTCCCCAGTTAGTGTTCTGGTGAATCTACCAATGTTCTCTCTCTGCATAGTTACTGGGGGTTTAGGGGGGTTTAATACCACTTTACCTGTAAAGAGGATGTAAATGTTGATTATTTCTCTAAGAGAGAAGAGATACTTACTAGTGATGGGAAGTTTGAAGTGACTCGGTTCTTCGAATCTCGTTCATCAATATGAATTAATCTTTTTTTGAGTCATTAAGTTCATTTCGTTCTTTTGATCAGAAATAAAATAACATGTTACATTTTCAATAAACAGACCCCCAATATGTCTACATACAAAAATTCTTGCTATAGTTCCAGTAATGAAAATATTACAATGCAGCTAAGGACATATTATAATAAACAGAATGAGTAGCTCACCATCATATCTTCTAGTCTGAGTCATTTGTTCTTTTGAATCTATTGCACTGCATAGCGTCTATGGGAGTCACGTGACAAATGGACAAATGACTCGGACTAGAAGAGTCATTGAGAAAGAATTGCTTAATTCTGTTTCCTGTACATAACCTACAGAGGTCTTGCGATGATTTGCGCAAGCACGGCCAGTAAACAATGAACGAATTACTCTGAGACACTTCGTTCTTCTGAGTCATGTTAAAGATTCGTTCAAAAAGAACGACCCATCACTAATACTTACAAAGTCTGACAGTTGAAAATAAACCATGTCTTGCTATGTCATGATTTGCACTTCTGGGTTAGCAACTGTCTTGTTTGGGACACTTCCTGTGTCAACATTTTGTCTTGTCTCCACTATAAAAGGGAACTGTGGAACATGTGTCCTCTCAGAGATGATAAAACTGAGTTTACTGATTTTTTAATGTGCTTCCTCCCTTGACTTTGAAACCCTGACCTGTCTTGATTTTGCCTGTTTCTTCAATACTTAAACTACCTGTTGTGGTACACCAACCAATTAAGCCACCCTCTGAGACTTTGTATTACCTGCTAGCAAATGGAAAGTACAGGAAACTGCTTCTCCTGCCTTCTCCTGGGATATTCAGTGAAGGTGGATCCAACTTGTGTTTGTATACCTTAGAACCTGAACAGATCTGCCTCGGTGTTCTGCAATTACTATTATTGCTATTGGATTTAAAGATAACCTGCATGCTCTGTATATCTGTATACTACTGAAACTGAGCCTGGCCTGCCTGGGTCTGTGAATGCTTCGGATAACTATCCTGTTATGAACCTGCTCCAAACTCATTTTGGCCAGCACTTAAAAACCCTGCATTTAAAAGTAGACACTTCAAACTTTCTATAGATATACAGTATGTCTCATGTCTGTATGTCTTGTTTTCACGGAGTTTCAGTTCATTTTAGTGACGTTTTCAGAGAGACAAAAGAAAGGACGCGCACTCTGTTTTTTTTCCTTATTTTGCAAAACCACATTTTGTTGTTATTGTGAGTGTACACAAAAAAGTAGATACCTAACAGATACGAATGGTGTATAACACTTATTTGTGTGACCAAAATCAACAGTATTCTTAGTGTCTTTTGCACTAATAAGAAAACCTCAGATAAGGCGACCTCATTTCACCTATTGTGAAACAAATAGACCTGAACTGAAAAGATTAAAATCTTTAATCTCTATGTAATCTAGTCAACAAGGAGAATTTAAGTGTATATAAAGAATAAACTGTAATATTTCCATCCCCATGATACAAAGTTCTGTGGGCTCTTTATGACCCAGTCCCACTCTGTATGCCTTTTGTCCCCAACGAACAATCCATCCCACACTCTTTACTACTCAGAAATGCCAATAGCTCCTCCTTGTAGAAAGTTTTCAGCCTGCTACACTTGAATGATTAAGTACATGTTTCAATGACTGAACAAGTGAGACAGTCAATAGTGTGATTGAATCAGTGTCTGTGCAAAATGGTTCCATTAGGTATTTTGTATACTGTAAGTGTTCAATTCTGATATTGATGATAGTAAATCATAGTTACCATTAACAACATATCCAGGGACATATAGAGAACCACTGTGTCTGTGTACTGAATACAGGACTTGTCCATCTTGATTTTCCACTCGCACTTTTAGACTCCATTTTCCCTTTTTTAATGTTGTAGAATATTTGGAATAGACACCATCATCTTTGAAAGCATCAGCACCTGGAAAAGTTATCCCACATGTAGCGTGTAAAGTTAAAAACTTTCACCGTTTATGAGTTTATACAATTTGACATTTTGAAAGTTGTACCTGCTCCATTATCAAAGAGCTCCAGTTTTGCTGAGTGCCCAGTATCTGACTCCATGGTCGTCCAAACTCTGGCCCCCAACACAGGATTGTAATTCTGACTGACCTCAGCCCACACAACTGTAGGTTTGGAGACATCACGACTCTGCTTGGTCATTCTGACTGTAACTGTGATTGGGGGAACATCTTCACGAGCTGCTCGACTCATTACTGTTAAACTCATCTGCTGAGCAGCTGTTTCTTTGTTGAGGAAGCTGTATTTCCAATCCCCTGGCTGCAATGCAAAATTTATAAAATAGAAATATAAATATAGAAATATAAAATTGTCAAGATTTAAAAATATTATTTATTCATATCTTTTTTTTTCATGTTAGAATTATTGATCCAAGAAAACAGTTTACCTCTGCAATTCCTGGAACAGTTAAAGTGATTGTGTTAGCAGTGTCAGTGGTGTTTCTCTGGTCATAAGCCAAACCACTCGGTGACTGTATGTACACAGTAGGCGCACTTTTTTCATAAATTAATGTAAAAGTGGTGTGTTTTCCTGCAGTCCGGTCAATGGGAACTGTTCCATTGAACCAATCTGTAACAAGCTTTCCAGTGCTTTCAAGCTGTTTGGAAAACAATCAACAATTTTATGTAAAGACTCTGATATTGATATTTCTCACAGTGGATGTATATCACTAACCTGTAAGGGCTGTGTGTTGGGATTTCCATCAAACACTGTAATTGAGGAAAAGGCATCCACAAGCTGGTTGGAAAGTAGAGAGTCTTTGGCTATTTTAAAGATTCCACCTATTTAAACAATAATCAAAATTCAGTATTATAAAATGCAACAATGCAAAAGTTGTACAGTGTTAATGTGAATTGTTTTTTACTGAGCCCTGGAATTATTGCTAAGCTTTAAACTGTAAAATCTTACCTGTTTGATCTGCCATGGTTTTCAGTACCTTGTCTGCACTTGGGCCGAATGCTATAGTGTGAATAATTGCACCACTTTGAACAGCTTCCTGGAAACAATCCTGAACATTATCAGTTGCTTCCCCGTCTGTCAGAAAAATAATTTCATCTCCTATTGTTTTACCATCATCGCTTTTAAGAGCCTGAAATTGTAAAGATATTGTCATTAATCACCAGAGATACTGTATGTAGATGTCTAGATCAGTACAAATTTGATTAAAGACCAAATCACTACATTTTATCAAAGTGACAGTGGTTTTTACATTTGTGTCTCACCTCAAAGCCTTTTCTGAGTCCCTTACAGATATATGTACTTCCACCTGCAGTTTTTGGCAACTTGTTAACTAGACTGTCTCTTGAAGCCTGTCCATTTATTAAAGTCAAAGGACTTAGTATTTGAGCGTCACTACTAAAAGTCACAAGAGCCACAAACTGTTCTTCATCTATGATCTCACGCAAGAAAAGTGTACCAGCTCGATGTTGTTGTCCTATTCTTTCACCCTTTAAACACACACAATAACACATTAGCCATTTTCAACCAAGCACAGTCAATTACATGACATTTTTTGATTTTATGATGTTTATTTTTAAACTGTTGAATAGTTCTCATGCTGTTACTGATTTAATATGCAAGTAAATGTAATAGTATTTATTCGTATTAGTCTTCCTACATAAACATTGAAAAAATATTTAAAAAAAATCTCCAATCAGGTTTGGATTTAGAATCAGAATTCTAATGTTTAATATTAAATGTTTCTTGCCTTCAAGGAACCTGTTTTGCAGCGTAACAGGGGGCATTGTCTTGCCTGAAAATAGTGTGCTGATTGGGAGGGAAGGAGCCGCATGTTGCCATAGAAGATTGTGATTAAAATGTGCATTCACCCTGTCATGTAGCTGTATAACTTGAACAACTCCTGCTGCAGAGAACGTTCTCCAAAACCATGACACTTCCTACTCCACCTTTCACTGACTTTTTTATGCACTTTGGGTTCAAGCTCTTCCCAGTTTAATACAGAACATAGGCTACGTTTACACTGCAGGTCTCGATGACCAATTCTGATTTGTTGCCTATATCTGATTTTTTGGACTGTCTGTTTACACGTTATTTCAACTATGACTCATATCCGATACACGTGTTTACACTTGCCATACTATCTGAAACATCGCGCATAGTTAAAGGGAGGTTCTTGCGCTACACACTAGCCAAGATAGACGAAGGTGAAATATGCTTAACGCTAGC
>JAQMYI010000003.1:23693074-23703580 GCA_030014275.1 Clariallabes melas | reverse complement strand
GACCCTGCGCTCTGACCCCAGTTTCCTAATTGGGATATGCGAAAATTGAGCAATTTCCCTCTGAGATTAATAAAGTTCTATAAATAAAAAAATAAAAAAATAAATACAACTACTTGGTTTGTTTGAACAGAATTGTGAGACTGAGGGTTTGTGCATCAGTTTTTCCAGTGTATTTCCAGTGCAACAACTTAATGAAACACAATCAAAGCAGAAGTGTAAAACACAAACACAGATTTGTTCAGGTAGCAGGTTTTTTTTTTTTTAAATATAGTTTGTCCTTTTCTCTCCTAGCAAATAAACTGCTCAGTAATGTTGATAGAAGCTATGCTTAAAATGGAGACCATTTTGAGAATGTAGATCTAAATTTCTTTGTGTTTCATGTCTTCCATAAATTTTCTTTTCTTTCATAAATTTTTTCTTCCATACATTTTCTTTTCTTCCATAAATTTTCTTTTCATTTTGTGAAGCTGCTTTGAGACAATGACCGTTGTTAAAAGCGCTATATAAATAAAATTGAATTGAATTAGAATTGAATTAATGAATATAAAATTTAATATTCACATTTAGTTACAGTACCAGAATTTTTACAAGTAAAGGCATAGCGACAAAACCATAAAGAACAGTAACTTTTACTTTAGATTTTTAATAAAAGTTTCTAACAGAAGTTTATCAACTCATTGTGCATTTTTTAATCCATCCTAAGATGGTACAGATGGGTCTGTAACCTAGTGAACCAGTATAAGGATATATTTGTTTATGGCAACTTCAAAACAATTATGTAAGTCACTCTGTATAAGGGAGTCTGCCAAATACTGTAAATATAAAAGTTAATGTAACTATTATATTGTGCTTTTTGCATAGTTTGCAAGTTTGTTTAAGGCACTGGTCCTACAGTAGCTTATAGTCCTCCAGGCCTTCGGATGGAAGGGTGTATGCTATAATTAAAATGGCGTTGTGTGCATTTTCATGGAATCTTTTCATCAAAAATTATTAAAATGTTGCTGTCTACAATAATAAGGGTAACAAGCAAAATATTGCCTTAGTAACCTAGTTACCTTTCCAATCATTACACAGTTATAAGAAACAAATTGTTTGTGCTCCTAGACACTAGAATTAGATGAGTGTCATTTGGCCTTACTATATAATAAAAGTGTTTTGAAACAATGGCTGAAATCAGAAACATTATGACAGTTTCACATTTTAAACTACTGCAGTGGTTAGTAGCAAAATGAACAATTACAAACGTTCTGATATACCTGTGGAGAAGTCCATGGGCATAAAGTTATATAAATTTTGTAATTGTTTTTTTTTTTACCCTCATTACGGAATGTCAAGATTGCCAGAAAGAAAAAAAATATTGTTGCCATATTGTTTTAAAAATCCGTGGGTTATGTGTGAGTGAATCAGTCCCCTTGGGGAAACAGAGAAGGTTTAGGCAGAGGGAGAAAATAATGTATAATACAATTCATTTGATAAAATTTTAATAGTATCATTTGACAAATACATTTTTAATGATCTTATTTGAACTGCCCAATGCATCATAGTTGCTACACTTCCTAAGATTGAGGACATTTACAGGAAGCGTTATCTCAGGAGAGCATACATCATCACAAAGGACTTCTCTTAAACTGCCCATACTGTATGCTCAATGCCCTCCTGCCTCCCTATAGGGGCCTCCAGACCAACAAGCTTTCTTGTTTCCTGGCTGAACTCTGTCTAACCCTACATACTTTGCACTGCTCATAACTTACTCCTATTCAGACACTGTAAATCGAATTGCACTACCCATAACTGCTGCTCATAACTCACTACTGTACATAAATTGTAAACCGTCAGGATTGCACCATTCATAACTATACATATTGTATATAATAACCTCCCTCATTTCCCTCTCCATAACAATTTTCACATATTTATATAATCTTCTCAAACTATGAATGTCATAAACATGGTACCCAATATCTTACTTAATTTCATCCATCTATAATCATTGCACTAACTGTATATTTCTGTGTACTGTTTAAATATGATTTTTTTTTATCAACATGTATAATGCCTTATCATTTGCACTCATTGTATCCATCTTCTTTACTGTGTAGTGTTTACATATGTAAATTATTTTGCACAGCGACAAATGTGGTTAAATGTGGCTAACTGTAATTTGTTGCCTTGTACCATACATGTGCTGTGACAATAACACTGAATCTAATCTAATCTATTTTTTAATTTGTTCAGAAGAATTGGATTTTTAACATTACTTTACATATGTCTGGATGTTTAACTGAATTATAGACATAATAATGCCTGAGAAACTAATGCACATACAGTATAGGACCAGGGTTCGATTCTCAGCCAGTACCCAAACCCCAGCCACTGGATGCAGTGCCAGTCCCAAGTCCGGATAAAATGGGAGGGGTGTGTCAGGAAGGGCATCCAGTGTAAAATAATTTGTGTAAGTCTTCCATTATTTTAACTGATTTATGATTACCTGTTACTCATACTTAATGCATGAAGACCTATGAACCACACATGTCAAAATCAATAATTAACATTATTGTACTATAAACTAATTAACATCTCATAAAAGCCACATACCATTTCATTCTTGGATGCATATGTAGCATCAACATCAGAACAGTATATTAAGTTATATCGACATGTATAAAAAAATTTTTTAAAAATGAAATCTCTCTATTCCAAAGGTATTTGAACATGTATAAATACCTTAATTTGATTGATAAGTTCTTCATTCTCTGGCACAGCAGGGCTGATGACTATAAGAATATCTGTGTACCCATTTCCATCCAGTCTGATAGTTTTAACAGGTCCCAGTGCACTAAAACACAGAACAAATACAGAAACCATGAGTTCCATGATTGCAAAACTGTAAGAAGGAATCCTAGGAGGTGATATTTATCTTGTAAACCACACCCATTGGTTCAAAAATAGGAGGTCCTTAAGATCTTTTCTCTCAGCACATTCAGAAATCACTCTTAAAAATACTTAGTGATTTCAGTGACCTGGATGTTTCGCTTTCCCCCTGTTAATAGTATGTTGTTTAAATCATTTACAGTGGAAATGTCATAATAGTATTTTAAAAACACTAATTAATGTTAAAAGATTGTTTGACAGTAGACAGTGGCTTAAGTAATTAAATAACAATTTAGCATCCTCACTCATCCCACTGCTGCCTGAAATACACCAAATTAATTGTACATATCAGGAAAACAATCATGATTTTAATTTGTATATTTTCTTATCCCAAAATTCTATTCTGGTTATGCAACTGCCAGAAAAAACACATAACTTGTTTTTAGACACAGATATAACTTCGAAATGTACAACACACAGCCTTCATTCAGACAGTAAGAAAGCGCATTCTCAAACAAACTGGAGCTTACTGGTACTGTAGGTAAATCCAATGAAGTTAATGTAGGAATACAAAAAGTCTTGCTGAGGCTGAGTCATAAGCGCCTCTGTGACAGGTGGAAGGTGTTGCTGGAGAGCTGAGAGGCCTGGGGTTGTTTTGTGGTTGGTTAAAGTTTCCTGTCAACATAATGTAGGATGACACATATTTTGTGGTATCTTTAAAAATATATATTTTTTCAGAACAGAGTATAATAAAGTGCTGTTTATTAAGTTAAGTTAAACATTTATATAATATATAAACATAGACCATACTGCACAGTGAAATTCGTTCTTCACATATCCCAGCATAGCTGTGGTCAGAGCATGCGGGGTCAGCCAAGATACTGCGCCCCTGGAGCAGATAATGTTAAGGACCTTGCTTCGAGGGTATAACAGTAGCAATCTGACTGAGCTGGGTCTTGAAACGCCAAACTTCCGATCAGTAACTCAGAGCCTTAACACAATGAACCACCACTGCAATTATTATGGAGAATGTCTATCAGACCCTACATGGACACATAATCATACAGAGCACATTCCACTTCATACTGATCCAAGCAGAGTGCGGCAAAGGGTCACATACATCCACCACAATCAGGAATGACTGCTGTCAGGCTCACAGATTGCAAAAATTGTCTGAATAACGGATAACATTTTTGAAAAGATAATTAAATAACTAAGTACTTAAATAGCTGATCTAATGCATTAGATTACTCGTTACATCAAAAAAGTAGTCCAAGTACTCTAACGTTACTTTGTAACGCGTTACACCCAACACTGCTAATGAGTTAACATGAGTAAAGTGTCTGGTGCATTAGCAGCAGCATGGGGAAGAGGGGCAAACCGCTGAGTTTGTTATAACTGCCTTCAGTTCTCAGCAGCTATGTGTACAGTGTGTGTGTGTGTGTGTGTGTGTGATACAGGCTACAGCTCTGGGGAAGAATCTATTTCTCAGTCTGTTAATGTGTCTCCTGATTGTCCTGTATCTTTTGCCCGATGGGAGGGGCACAAACAGTCTGTGTCCTGGATGGGTTCGATCCTTGATGATGTTGCTAGCTCTCTTGTATAGATGGCTAGCATAAACAGTGTTGAGATTGGGGAGCTTGGTTCCCACAATCCTCTGTGCAGTCTTAACTATCCAAGCAGGTCTCTCCAGTTCTCTGCAGTGTAGATGGTGTACCACACTGTGATGCAGTGACAGAGATGCTCTCTATCATTCTCCTGTAGAAATTTACTAAGAGCTGAGATGGTATGTTGGCTTTCTTGAGCTTCCTTAGGAAGAAAAGCCTCTGCTGAGCTTTCTTTATTAAGTGGGAAGTGTTAATGGTCCATGTTAAATCCTTTGTTATGTGCAGACCTAGGAATTTGACATCGTTAACTCTCTCAACCACCTCACCATTTATGTGGAGGAGGTTGAGTGAGTTAACCTCAACCTCCTCCACATAAATGGTGAGAAGGTTGAGAGAGTTAATGTCTCTCCACATGCTGCGGGGGTTGTTATTTTGCAAAGTGGTCCTCTATGCGCTGCTGATATCAGTGCTTGGCCTCTTTAATGCCCTTTTTCAGTTCTTTTCAGGCATTACTGTAAGCCAGCCTATCCCTTGACCTGTAGGCAGCATTCCTTACCCTAAGCGGAGGACACACATTCCTGTCAAGCCATGGTTTGGGAACACCTTTGTTGGTCTTGGTGGTTAACACAGTATTAATGCAGAAGGCTATGTAGGCTAAAACAGATGAACTATACAGATGTGGCCATTAAGAATGAATTATTTACTCAGCATTTTCACTAGCCACTATTTTGTTGTTGCAAAAGTAAATTTAGATTTAGATAGTTTAATATAGCTCATTTTAAACCCTTTCAAATGCAGTTTGACCAACTGGTATATCAACTGGTATATCACTACAGGTCATATCATATATTTAACTGCATGAAAACATTGGCATAAACATTGGCATAAGCTTATATAATTATTTATGAATTTAAATTAAAGTTGTGCAGAGGTGTATAATAAACAAAAAAGATTTAGACGTTATTAGCTATTTATCTAAATCTAATTCTCACTCACTCACTCACTCATCATCTATACCGCTTTATCCTGTATTCGGGGTCACAGGGGGCATAGAGCCTATCCCAGGAGACTTAGGGCATGAGGTGGGGTGCATCCTGGACAGGGTGCCAATCCATCGCAGGGCACGCACAGATACACTCATTCACACACTACAGGCAATTAATGAATAATTCTAATTTTTAATAATTTGTAAATACTAGATTGGTGCAAAGGAGAAGAACATTATAATGAATAGGGGAGTTTATTAAATCAGTTAGTTCTTCTTCTTTTTTTTTATTTACCTTTTGCAACCATACAATAACGTTCCCAGAACGTTGTAGGATGGTAATTTTAAAATAACCTAAAATACCTTACAAAACATTCCCTAGTGGTTATTTTAGAGTAGTTTTTTTTGCAAACATAAAATAACATTCTCTAATTTAATTGGTGTAATTTAAAAATTATATGGTCAATTCCTTTTAGGCCTGATGGTCCACTTGATGTTAATTCACCCCATGTGAAAATGTCAAGACCCCCATTTAGAATATTTTAATTTAGATTATCCACAACTCATTCTCACTTTTCACGTCACCATGATATAGCTTATATATAGTATATCCACATGTACAGTAGAGGCAAAATGACCAAGATCAGTAAGCTTCATACTCAAGATATCAGGACAATGAGGTCTGCTGGAAGTTCCAGTCGCAAAATACACCACCATCTTAAATCTGTTGGTGCAAACGTAACATTGTGCACCATCAGAAGACATTATAAAGAATGGACATCACGCAAACGCAACTAATTATTTAGTAATTAAATTATACATTGTCATGTGTATGTTAGGCATTAAATGTCAAATATTTAAGTTAACGTTATTCGCTTGTTTTAAGGAGCCATTGTTGCAGCCATAGAAACTATCACTAGTCATAATGACAAAATGATTGCAAGCCCTGTAAAAAAAAAAAAGCTGTATCAGTGGTGGCATGACAATGGGGTGGACATGAGTGAAAAATCAATTTGGAGAATCAAACAAAAACTTGGTTGGAGATATCGGAAAACAGGATCTCATGATCTGCGACAAAAATAAAAGGATACGTCTCCAACAAGCTCAAAAATGGAGCAATGAAAAGGAAAGTTTTTACAATGTCATTTTCACTGATAAAACTACGCTTTGGATCGCTTTGCCACAATGTCATTTTATGAAGCAGGAAGACAAGTGACAGTTCAATGGGAGCCATTTCCGAACTTGGACCAGGACATATTGCCATAATTGAAGAGATAATGGACAGGTCTTTCTTTAAAGACACTATTATAAAAGAAACCGGTGCCCCATACATTAAGGAAAACTTTGGTATTCTTCATCGTTTTTCCCAGGACAATGACCGAAGCACACTGCTGCAAAAAAAAGTGATTGCTGCAGAGGAAATTAACTGGGTGAAGACATCCGCAGAATCCTTTGTCATGAACCCCTTTCAGATGGTGTTGTAGGGATGAACAGGCCCCCAAAGAGAGCAATCAATCGATCACATTCCAGAACCCCTCTCCCAGCTGAATTGCGCCATCCCGATAACATTTCATTTACGAACACAAAGCAGCGTCTGTGAAACGAAGCCGCGGGATCTCGCGGGAAACATCGCAAGCTCATGTTTTCGCCATTCTTCCGTCCTTGCGGGCGCTCTTTGCCATCATCTTTTCGACACTGCATCACCAAGCGACCGAGTCATCTGCTCTTCAAAAACTCTCAACAAGACTTCGTGCCAGAAGTCCAGCAATGAAGAAACTCTCAGAAGAAGTTCCAGAGCACTGCCATTGGTAACCAAGCAACCCGAAGGGCTTCCCCGAAAGACATCATCTCAACAACAGCGCACCAACCAATCAGCAACGCAGTGATTCCCTTCACTGGAGGAGAACTAGTGGATGAGAACGAAACGTAATGCAAGTAAACAAACAAAGCTTCATACCTTATTATAAATTTATTCTCAATTCAAACTGAACAGTAATATTTAACCCAAGGCCGTGCTTTTGTGACTTTCTCAGGTCTGGTAAACAGAACTAGAAGAACTCCATTTACTTTCACCCTCTGAACTGTTTGAGTGTGTGTGCGTGTGTGTGTGTGTGCGTGTGCGCGTGTGTGTTTAAGTTGTGTAGTTTCATGTATCGTAAATTAGTTGAATAAATTCTTGTTTCTTTATAAAGAACTGTTGTCTTGGTTGTGTTTTTTTTATAGTTTAAACACTTGCCCAGATCTTACGTTACCTTGCTCATAATTGATAAATACCAGATTTTGTGTTATCATCGGTGGCCACGGGATATACAGAATTGGAAAGTTACACTAAGTCGTGCTAAACTCTGGACGGATAGATGATGAAGTGTATGCTATAAATTTTATTCTGTTTAATAAAGTCAACCCTAATCCTTAAAGAGCTGAAACCCTACAGTGTGGAATGATCTGAATGACCATATTCAAAAGGAAGCATAACCGACTAGAAAGTCAGATTTAATTGCTGCCACTAATAAATTCTGGTTTGAGATACTGTCATGGCGTGCGCCTGTGATGGACGTGTGCCTAAATCTGTTATCGCACCTTGTGCACTCTTGTGCAACCTTCACTTCTTTCCTTCCCTTTCTTTCCATCCTCCTTCCTTTAACCCTTTCCTTCGCCATTTTATCTGAATACAATTTAACTTTTTTCTGTAAGACCCCGCCTCTTGTCCGTGTGCCTGTTGTGCCACCCGTGCACAAAGGGTCGAACCCGTTACAGATACTTACAGAAGAGGAATGTAATAAATACATAAATTGGTTGTTTAAAGTTCTTCCAGTTGTGGTTAGTTACACTGGAATGTAACTAATAACTGCATTTACTGTATGTCCCCAAAAAATAAAAGCTGAGCTAAAAGTGAGATTATATACAGTATTTGTTGTATTTGATTAAACTCAAACCATTTTTTTTTAAGTTCTTTAATAATCAACACAAACATTGAATAGCTAAAAACTACAGTCTAATGCTACAAAAGAAAAGAAATCATATAATCAATAAAAAATTTAATCTTTAAGAGGACCATTTTGTCGTATTTTTGTGTTTATTGGATTAAACTAAGACATCTGTATTTTTACTTATTTGATGTTTTGTTATATACTGTATAAGTGTCACAACAAAGGGTCTGAATACTTAGGACCATGTGATATTTCAGTTCCCTTTCAAAAGCTACACTCGATGCTGCGTGAAGACGCTATGGGAACATCTTTTGTGTTACCGGTTGTGAAGCATGTGTGTATCAAACACGCCGAATTTTGGCTATATATAACCTCGGTCAGGTGACATCATCTGATGAAGTGCTCCTGCAGGTTATAAATAGGAGTGAACCAGAAACATCCTCAGGTCTTTTTGTCTTTAGGACTGCATTGTGTTTGCGTGTGTGTGTGCAAGCGAGTTTTAAAGTGTTAACTCACCGACAGAGGTGGAAAGAGTAATAAAATTTTGCACTTAAGTAAAAGTACTGAACACAGGAAGTTCCTGAGGTTCGCTTTTGGGGGCGAAGCTTACCAATATCGGGTCCTTCCATTTGGCCTAGCTCTGTCACCCGCACATATACAAAATGCATGAATGCAGTCCTCGCTCCTTTACGACTCCAGGGCATCCGTATTTTGAATTACATAGACGACTGGCTGATTCTGACTCAGTCTCAGAAGCTAGCGCTTCGACATCGGCATGTCGTCCTAGCTCATCTTGATTCTTTAGGATTGAGACTCAACGCCACAAAAAAGCGTTCTCTTTCCTGCACAGAACACAACATATTTGGGTATCACATGGCATTCGATCGCAATGCGGGCACAGCTGTCTCCTGTGCATGTCGAATCCATTTTCAACACCCTGAAAGAAATCAAGCTAGGCCAGAAAGTGACTGTTCATCACTTTCAGAGATTTTTAGGTCTCATGCCAGCTGTGTCCACGGTGATACCTTTGGGCCTTCTGCACATGAGATCGTTTTAGTTGTGGCTAAAAGCCAGGGGATTTTACTCAAAGGCCAATCCCCCGGAGGCAAATAAGGGTTATGCGCCAGGGGCTTCATACCCTTTATATGTGGTTCAGACCCCGGTTTCTGACTTTGGGTCTCACTCTAGGTGTGTTTTGTCGTCGTGAGACGCTAACGACAGACGCTTCCCTCATGGGCTGGGTGCGGTCTTAGATGGCCGTCCAGCCCAAGGGAGCTGGAGAGGCCATCTTCTCACGTGGCACATCAATTGCCTCGAAATGATGACTTTATTTCTCCTCTTCGGCTCACTTTGGGTGATTCCAGTAAGGAGGGATCTTCTGTTTCAGGCGCAGAGGACAATATTTCATCCCCCGCCCGAGCTCTGGAACCTTCACGCCACTAGAAGAACTTATGCCCTCAAATGGACTGTATTTGAAAGTTGGTGCATGGCAAAACATGTAGACCCAGTCCACTGCCGAATTGTTTCAGTGATGGAGTTTCTGCAAGAAAAGTTGTCCTCAGGCTTATGCCCTAGTACCCTCAGAACGTACGTAGCCGCTATATCGGCTTGTCATGTTCTGACTGATGGGGTTTCTGTGGGAAAACACCCTTTAGTTGCCCATTTATTTGTGGAGCTAAACAGTTGAGGCCGTCCCACTAGAGCGACGGTCCCTTCTTGGGCGATTATGCTCGAAGGTCTGATTGACACCCCTTTCAAATCACTAGAGTCGGCGTCTGTCGGGCTTCTGACACTTAAGATCTTTTTTCTTATGGTTTCTTCTTTCAAGAGAATTGGAGGTCTGCAGGCTTTGTCAGTCTACCCGTCCTGCCTAGACTTTGCCCCTGGGCTAGCCAAAGCTATTCTGCATCCTCACCCGAACTATCTTCCGGAAGTTCCATTCTCGACCATGCACCCAGTTTTCCTCGAAGCCTTCTGTCCTCCGCCTTTTACAGCTCCGGAGCAGGAAAGGTTTCACTTACTGTGTTCAGTACGCGCTCTTCAGATTTACGTCCACCGCACTAGCCAGTGGCGTAAGTCAGAGCAGCCTTTTTTATGCCAAACGCTGTCACAT
>JAQMYI010000003.1:23500813-23513128 GCA_030014275.1 Clariallabes melas | reverse complement strand
CTTCCTCGCCGCCACGTCGTTCTGCCTGTCGAACCGAGCGTAGAAGTTGTTCAGCGCATCTGGGAGGGAGCCGTCACAGGCAGGTGATGTCGTCCTGTAGTTAGTGATGGCTTGTAGGCCCTGCCACATGAATGTATTATTACAAATGCAATAGTTAATATTATTCACTCAGTTGGTTTACATTAAGTTTTGTAGTTTTTGAGGACTGATCTGTTCTTCCTGTAATTTTTGCTCTTGTGCTGTGGCACCTCAATTCTTCTCTCGGGCCGAGCTCCACTTCAGTAAAACATAAAAATAAAAATTGTCTTAACTTTGAGATATGACGTGAAGTATAGTATAAGTATTATACTCGCCTATTTTACCAAATACATAATATTATATATATATATATATATATATATATATATATATATGTATTTACATAGCTTTATCTTTTTCTCAATTAAAAAAAAAAAATCTAAGTGACCCTAGAGGCTTTGACCCCCTTTTCTTGTTTTAATTCGACAAGCATCAGGACATTACTCACTCCCAATTAACACTCAAGACGACCTGCCCTCCTGCGTGTGTAGACAGTTATTATATTACTCTTAACAATTTCACACGAAACAGAAGAATGAAATATGCCTGTGAATCTTTACAGCACATATTCACAGTTTTATGAACTGTTTATTCTGTGGCATTTCGTAGGGTGTGATTTTACTAAATGCATTGCTGTATAAAGTAAGATATGTAAAGTTATAAAAGAGGTGAACACGTATGCTTAGCCAGATGTTTATTAGTTTTTTTTTGTTTGTTTGTTTGTTTGTTTTTTTGTTTTTTTAACACACACAATTAATAATGTAACACCATAATGTTTTTCACCTTGGAAGCCTTATATCTGGGTAAAAAATCTTTTATATCTAAGGCTAATCAAAATGTTAACCAGCCCGTTTCCATCACTTGCTGATCGCTTGGTCCATCTCTATTGTTAACGTAAAAAAATAGTACCAATAGTATATTGGCACCACGTCCAGGGTGTACCCTGCTTCATGCTCCAGGCCCTCTGTGACCCAGGACAGGATAAGCCGCTATATGGAAGATGAATGAATGAATGAATGAATGAATGAATGCATTTGAGGTGGTAAATGTTGGAATTCCTTTATAATCCTGCTGGTGGTGCACTCTAATCTGTTCACACATTGGTAAGCATCACAGAATCATGTGTGCTTTGAGCAAATTATGTGCTAATTTTGTTTATAACTAACAAAATCTTACAGAATCACAATACAAATACAGTCACTATTTGCGTATCATGATACTATCGTATCGGGTGATCCTAGTGATTCCTCCTCACTCACAATTTTTATATGATATTTGCAGGAGTTCTAAAACTTTTTATTGTCTGTGGCCACTTTACTTGTAAAAAGAAAAATTACAAGCATATGAGTGTGTGTCTAGTTGTGTGCCCAGGAGTGTTAAAATCAGGTGTTGTGACTCTTCACTTTTGAAAAATATTTCAGTGTAATATTGTTCAAGAAGAAGATCAGAACATCACGAGTTCTAACCTACGCAGGGCCCTTCACCCTCAACTGCTCAGATAACAGTAGAATGAGATAAATGTATGTCGCTCTGTCTACAGGCCGGTAATCTATATTTGAAATTGTAGTCTGAAAAAAAATTTTTTGCTTGTCAGTTTATTGCAAATATATATATATTTTTTTAATTTAAATATATTCATTTTAAATTAAATAAATCGGTTTAGCCATACTTAATATCTTATACTTGTTTTTTTCCCCTAACATATTCACACTACATACAGTATATAGCACATGCTGAACACATTGCAATAGGATGGCAATTGTTTCTATCTAATAACTGACCATTTGTTTTGTTGGTTTTTATATATTATTTAATCCTTTTTCTTTTTTTAAGTGGGGAAAACTTTACATGTACGCAATAGTGTGCAGTGTCCTCATGTTAGCAGTAAGTCACAACTGGTGCACAAAGTCCACTTACCACAATAGTTCCAGTAATAGATGAGTCATTGACCGAGAAGTTTGGATAGTTTCCAAAGGATAATCCACCCTAATCCATGTGTAATAAATTCCATGTCTTTTCCCATGCAGACTGTGAAGACTTCAGGCCCAGTAATAATGGCAGATGACATTCTGTTCGAGTTTCTTCACATGGAAATGGTGTGTCATATTTACACAGAGCAGATGACCCGGGAAGATATAGATAAGGTATATTTATACTTGTATCTATACCTTTTTGAATTGGTTTATCATCCACCTGAATGCATGTAGCTACAAAACCATATACAGTTTGCTCTGTTTCAGAGACTATGAGGGGGGGGAAAGACTGTAGAAAGACTGGAATGCGCATTTTTGTCACACACAATTTTAGTTTATTTATTTATTTTAATTTTTTGGTAATACCCCTTATTACAAAAAAAGTGTCCCTTTTAAATTATACCTCATTGAAGACATAATGACCAAAAGCATGTGGTAGTGACTAGTGTGAATATGAAAGTTCATAAATGTATTCTTATTCTATATTACTACATTTAAGCATTTACAAAAAAAAAGGTTTTGGTGCAAATATCAAAACGCAAAAACAAGAAAAATGGTGTTTGTCATGCCGTTTTAGCCTCCAGATCTGATTTAAATACACACATTCCTACTCTGAACTGACATAGGTCAGAACTTCTTCATTAAAATACAAGATGGCATCAAATAGTTGCCTTTTTGTGCTACTTGTCTCAGTGAAAGTAAATATTATTTTGTGAAATAGTACAAACAGTGTGCATTTTAGTAAGTAATTAAGGTCTAACTCTTATTTCTTTTTTTTTAAATTTACATTAATTTGTTTTTAAAGGACAGAGTAACGTGTGTGTCTGTATTAGAGTCAATGGGCTTCAGAGTGGGACAAGGCCTAATCGAAAGGTAAAACATACTTGCACTGCATGTTTTCTTTGGCATTTAAAAATTCCTATTAGAATTTAGCAAATTCCCATTTTTGTCCAGCAGGTGGCATCATGATAAAAGGAATAAGAGTGTATACTGCTGTTTTTGGTTTCAACTGTGCACCCTAGCCTGGCTTTGCATGTGTACTATCAGACAGAATGTATCAAGAGAAATACTTTTTTTTCTTCTTCTTTACTGAAATAATGTTATACTGTTAATAAGGTTTACAAAAGATTGCCCCACCTTTAAAGATGACCTGGACATCATGAAGTTCATCTGCAAAGACTTTTGGAACGGTATCTTCAGAAAGCAAATTGACAACCTGAGAACCAACCATCAGGTATGACATTTAACTGGATATTGACCTAAATCCCAACCGTGTGTGTGAGATACAGTCTTTTAAGCATTTAATTTAACGTTGATTTCTGTCTGCCAGGGAACGTATGTCCTACAGGACAATAAGTTTGCACTGTTGACTCAGTTTTCCTGCAGGACACAACAGCTTGAAGAGTCCTCTAAAGTAAGTTCTATTATTGTAGTAATTGCAAACTGTTTTAGAGGATATTGTCAATACATTTAATAGTGAATTTAAAGAAAACCCTTCTCATGTATGTTTAGTATTTGGCGTACACATGTGGTTTAATTAGAGGAGCGTTATCCAACCTGGGCTTGGAGAGTGTGGTAACTGCGGAGGTTTCCTTATTGCCATCATGTGAGTATCGACTTTTATTAAAACTAAAGAACAAAAATATCTTGAAATTGATCTATTCTAGTTTTCTGTGTAGTAATAATAATAATAATAATAATACAAGTTTCTTTAATACCAAGCTTTTTAACTCAAATATTTTATTCCATGTGTTATTGTTATATTATGTTGCATGTTTTGTTACATACAAATAATAAAATTTTTATTCAGTCACCTTTAGCTTTGATGTACTGCCAATTCATTTGTGAAAATGGTTCCTCACCCTCCAAGACACTCTGTTTCACAATTTTTCGGAGTTCCATCAAGGAAGGAAAATTCCACTAATGTAATACCCTGCTCATTCTGGTCATCAAGTGACTTAGTTTTATTGCCACATAACATTGCTGTGGCTAGATCTGACCAACTGAAGCAACCGCAGATCATAACGCTGCCTCCAGAGGCTTGTACAGTGGCCACTATGCTGATGATTGGTGTGACGCTTCATGCGCTTCCCTTCTTATTTGATCTGGAACGGGGTCAATCTGGACTCGTTACACCACATGACCATTTCATTTTTTTTCAAAACAAGTCAAATCTTTATTCTCCTTAAAAAAACAAAAACTTTTTTTCTGATTAACAAGTGGTTTTCTTATGGCCATACAGCTGTATAGTGCGAGTTCTCATCTCATTGTGTGTGTGGAAATGCCTTTACTTTCACTGTTCAATATAGCTCTGATTTCTACTGTCCTTTTTTAATGATGCAACCTTACCAAATCTTTACGTGATCTCCATTTGTCTTGTTTTTTTTCCAGACTACATTATTTCCACACAAATGGTTCAGTACTCTCCATCCAGGTTTTAGCAATGTGTTGGGCAGTTCTGAAACCAATTTGGTGATGTTTTTATTGGCTAGGCAGTGTGTGTTAGATATGTTCTGTATTATATATGTTTTATTACTCTTACTGTTTTGTCCATTTTAATAGGATTTTCTTTTTCTTGCTTTCAGGCAAATTTCAAGTTGTGATCCAGAAAACCTAAACCCTTGGCATATCCTGTCTGTCCAAATGCTCTGAATGTAATAACATGGATCCTTAACGTTTACAAAGAACTGGGTGTTTATGGCACTTATTACTTCAGGCAGGGTTACAGTGACGTCTCTTACACCAGCTGATGCATTCAGAGTTATAAAGTTGGCAATCAAATGACTTGATGCAAGAAATGGTACTTGAACCTTGCTTATCAAATATAGAATTTTGATTTGTGGAAAAACAATGCGCACAATTTGTCCCGCATTTCTATTTTAATTCAGGATAAACTGCAGATGTAAGAGGTACTGTTATTTTGGTAATAAGTGCTCAAATGTACTGTCATGTAGTAAAACAGTTGTCTAAGGTACTTTCCAGAATTTCCTTACTTAAAGCTAAATGCAGCACTTCTCAGCATAATGTGTAGAATGTAGTCATATCTACCTCTTTTCTACAAAAAACATTTGCAGTGAAAATGCTGCAGTTTACTAAAACTGTTTGTTGTTGAAGAAAAATTATTTATTAAACAAGTAGAATCTTAAATATAATTGTACAAGTTACATTAATTATTTTTTTACATGGAAATGTGAAAGCTAGTAAAAACTAAGCACACTGTGATGATCTAATTTTTGATTTCGTATACATTTCATCAAATATTGTGTAGCAACGTTTTTATATTATTATTATTGTATAATTTGTTAAATTATTCCAGGTAAATTAATTTCTTTTACAATCTTGTAGTTAAAAGAACCAAGAAACAATTGTTCAAATGTCTTGTACACTGGATCTGGGTTAACATGAACACACAGACTCCACAATATGCAAGCTCTTTGTGAAGTGTGTTTTTCAACCCGAGCTCCAGCTGTCACGTGCACCTCCCTTCATTAAAAGAGTTTGGCTTTTTCTTGAATGATTTTCATGCTGTTTGTTGTGTTAAATATTTTTTTTATTATAATTTAGGTTCAAGGTATATGTTTCTTCTGTTTTATATCTGTCCCCTTTTGGATCTCTGCTACTTCTTTGGGAAAGTGACTTTTTGTGTTGTTAAAAGAATGAATAACAGCAGGTTTGGGGTTAACTTGTTATTTAGACACACATGAATATCACAATATCTTTTCTCATTTTCCACCAAAAACACAATTCAAACAAAAAACATCTATTTATTTATTTACTTATTTATTTTTACACACACACACACACACACACACAAATATATACATACATGTCATAGTTTTATTCTACCATAGTCATTCTAGATATTATTTATAAGTATGTCTTTAAATTTAATGAAATGTTTTTGAGGTCAAAATGCATACTGTACAAATGTTTTGATATGGAATCTACTGGAAAATGGGAAGGTTTGAGGTTAGACTCTTCTGATTTTGCACATTCCTGCTGTTGAATGATCCTGAAGTGATAGTCTCCATCTTCCATGACCTGTCTCAGCTATCTCATGCTCATGACAGACACAAGCAATTTGTTGAATGATCATGCCAGCTTGTTTGCAGTACACTCACTGAACATTTACCAGTTGTTTGCTTCTGGACAATATTAACTTTGTTTATGTTGTCTAAACCCTTGGTGTTTGGATGCCAGTTTTTAACCTTCGCTTAGCTATGGATATCTAGGCTGTTCTGACACAACTTGTATATATTAAGTATATACAGTAAGTATACACAGTTCTATTTGATATACTACAGTACCTGCTATTTGCATTGCTTTAACATCAATGATATTTTATAGATTACCAATGAACAATAAAACATCCCCATATTTCATTACTAATATTACACTTTATTTGATTATCACTGTATTGTCATGTGTTTATTTAACCCATAATGTTTTGCTAATAATGACATCATGAACATGAATCAAAGACACTCTAAAATGAGCAATTAACATAACTATATATACGCAAGTCGTGGGCAAACCCTTGATGAAGATGATTCTCTTCTCTGCTGCACTATTAATGAATAAAACTGAAACTTGTTTACGACAATGTTCAGGGCTCAGTCCTCTCTCTCTCTCTCTCCACCCCCAACCCTCTCTCGTTCCCTCTTCTAGTGTCAGAGTAGGATTAATGGAAGTATGGGAACTTGAGGCGTAGACGAGCTGCAGCTGGTCCATCAATGCATTGAACAGAACACCAAATCCTCTCCATTACAATCCACTGGCCTAAGTGCTGTAGTTTTACTGTGCAGCCTTCACAGGACTTCTCCATCCAGCATTCCAGAGTGCACTGGAGTCATGACTTATGTAAGCCATTTGGGGAATGTCAGGCCGCCATGAGTTTTTCACCTCATATGTTGTAAAACACATTTTAAAGGCAGTTACAATTAAGCTATCATCCAGCAAGGATATTTGTGTCCTTTGTGAAATTCTGTGAATTCATATTTTAATCGCAAGACTGCTGAAATCAGTAATCAGTGAACACTGTGTCTCCAGCAGATGCTTTTGTTTGTCATTCTGCAAAACTAATGTGTCAAAATGGCATATAAGTGTCTAACATGTACAGCTACTGGTTAAAGGTTTTTTTTTTTTATTATTCTAAAAAGGGAATAATATTTTTGATTATTACTATTATTATTGTTTTGAATTTGTGTGAAAAGAAAAAGAAAATGTCTAAATCTTCGATTTTTTTAATTACAGGGCAATTTTCTGTTGTTAAAAAAAGCTATATTTTCCTAAAAGAGATTCGCAGGGACAAAAGAAAGTGAGGCCAAAGCTTTGTAGAGGTGTGCGACAATGTACTATTTAATCTAAATTAATTGATTAATTAGTTACTGGGTGGGTTGGTTAGTAAGTTTGCTTAAATGCAGGACAGTTTCAAAAGCAAATGGTTGTCATACCTCGCCTTTAATAAGATTGGTGTAATATTTTAATATTTTAAAACTCCTTTTCATTCATTCATCTTCTATACCGCTTCATCCTCTATTCAGGGTCGCGGGGGGCCTGGAGCCTATCCCAGGAAGCTTAGGGCACGAGGCAGGGTATAAAACTCCTTTTCAAAAATATAAATAAAGTGTGCAAAAGTTTTAATGCTAAGTTTCTTTGTGCTTATGTTGATAAATGCCAGTCGCCTCTAAATTTACAATTATATTTATGGCACATGGGATTTACATTTACTTAGGCACACATAACTATAAAAGGCAGTTCTCACAGAGAAATGTCACAATGATGACTTAAAAAGTGAAACAGTACCTCCAGCAGCATTTGTGAAATTTTCCATTGAGATTATATTTAGACTAACTCTTGCTTTTCCTTATTGGTCATAATTGAATGGCTAGTCTTGTCTTACTGTACGTTAATTAAAAGTGTACAAAATTTAAATGTCAGCAGTTTTGTGGTTTTATGTCAATTAAGTAAATCTATGCATTAAATTTGTAAAAATGCAAAAGTCTATGAAAATTTTCCAAACTATAATAAATACCTAAATGCTCCTTTAAAAATATGATATAGTACATTTGTTCATACTCAGTTTGATAAATGATGCATATTGACACTTTGTATTTGTATTTTGTGTGTTATGTCGATTTAAGACAGACTTTAAATGAATTCCTTATCCAAACCATACCCTGGCATGTTTTATGAGAAAGGATGGAAAATTTCCTCCTGTTGTGTTCACCAACAAATGTAAGATGTTTAAGAGAAAAGATTAGGAACCTGTGCAGAGGGGTGGGCAGGTAACGTTGCGTTCCAGAGTGGGATACAATAACTTCTGATTTGCCACTCTTATTTCAAAAGGGCCAGTTTCTTTGTTAGTGAGCAAAAGTGGACTGCAATAGCAGGATGTCTGTAGACTTTTGTGCAGTCAGTGAATGGATTAAGAATTTGAAAAGGAGTTGGGGAAATACCAAAGACTTGTACCTAATCACTTCCCCCTGTTAATGCCTCCTCTTGATTAAAAGAAGGAAAGAGACCATAGGGGGATATCGAAAGGATTTGAGAGTTAAGAACCTGTTAGGAATAGACCATGTGAGTAAGAGCTGTCTCTAAAAATGCTTAGAGTCTCCTGAGCAGTCAGTCCTGCAGAAATGAGTCATGGCTTTCCATATTTTACCACAAAATACTCTGACTTTCTATTCACTTCCTCCAAAATTTCCCAAGAGACCTCGTGCACACAAATAAAAAGTCAGATGTTCTCAAGGGAAGCCCCGGTGCACAAAATACATGTGACCTCTGCATGAAAAGACAGCATTAGTAACTCTTGCCTTATCCATCCCTGTTTACCTAATGAAATGCTGCGTCAGTGGTAATCCGCACATTGACAGTCACTCAAGCTCACAGAGTTCTTCACAGCTGATTCACATTATGTCACTGCCACTGCAGGCCAATGGGAGGGGAAAAAAAAACTTTCTTTGTTCACCTCCTTAGTCACTGTGGACCCCCTTCCCTCCTTCTCCCTCCTCCTTTTTATCCCCTTTTCCCCCTCTTGTTCCATTTGGCATCTCCATGGCAATAGGACATTTGTGTAGTGATGGACAGTGTAGTGTTCCTCCTTTTGCCTCATCTTCACTCTCTCCTGTTCGACCCGTGCAGCCTGGAGATCAGGACCCTTTTGTGTGTCCTTTTCCAATTCTGACTGAATCAACAGGCTTGCTGTTAGTGAGAGCGTAACAGCAGCGGGGTCTGGAAAAGGGCAAAAGGGGGGCGAGTAGTGACCTTTGACCCTGGTGCGTTACCTGCTGTGTATGACCCATGTGTGTCCAGCCTGTGGAGGAGCTTGACTGAATCAGAAGTTGTGTTTTTAATGGATCCCAGCTGGATCTAAGGAGGAAAAAGCCGATCTATCTGTGAACCAATTACAGCACTGAGAACACAGAGACTTTGTTCTGCCAGCTATGATTTCACATCACCAACTCTCAGCCATGCAGAAATGAAAAGGCTTAGATGCAATAAAACACTCTAAACAAAAATCTCATTATTATTACTTTTACTCCTGGTCCTCAAGGGTTCTTATTATACATTGTATTAATTCCATTTGCAATAAACCAACTTTTCCAAGTCTCCATGGAAAAAATGTCCCAATACTAGTGCAAATAGGATAAAGACTAACCCTGTTGTGTGGACTAACTAAAACCCTGATATATACAGTAGGGGTTAGTTTGAGAGTTTTGTATAGGAGAAAGGTATTTTGTAATACGGGCCCCTAGACCAAAACTGGGATCTGATCTAAATAATTAAGGATAAAAATTTCAAGATGTGTGGTTATAGGAAAATTATCATCGTCAGGGTGACGGCAATGAAAGGGAGGATTTGATTATTTTCCAGTGACATCATATCCCAAAGATTTTTATTCCTCTTATATGACAACAATTACAATATTTCATTCATTTTTCCATACCACTTATCAGGTATAGGGGCCTGAAGCCTATCTTGGGCAACATGGCAGGGTCGCCGTGGATGTGGGCCCAACCCATCTCAGGGAACAAACCCACACACACTCTCACACCCACACTTATACTATGAACATTTCAAATTCAAAATTAAAATCACATATAAAAAAATTTATTTGTCACATACATAGTCACACACATAATATGAACTGAAATGCTTATACGACTGCTGATGGCTTAAAAATTAAATATAAAATATATATATAAAAAGAGTTTTTTACTACAAACTACAAATTAGAAATATAGAAAAAAAACTTTTAGCTGTAAAAAATGTTTAAAATTTACATTATGTACAAATAATAAAATGAAATAAAATAGAATTGCAATGGAATATAGAAACCATGTTCAGTCATGAGCAAGACAACGTGCAGAATGTGCAAAGTAATGTGCAAAGTCAAAGTTCAAAATGTGCAAATGTGCATTAATATGTAATGTGCATCGTGATGGATAGTGAGATTGTTTTGTGTGAGAAAGCAGATCAGAGTGTTAAATCCTATGTGGTGTTATGATTGAGTTGATGCTGTGAGATTTGATAAAAGAACATTAAATAATGCAACATTTTAATTATATAAAGAACATATAGACCAGTAACCATACACATATAGACCAGTAACCATACAACATAATTTTTAGGAATACGATCTTGCTTTATATTACCACTAAGAAAAACATCACGGGAAAGAACTCACTGGGAGAAAGATATTACCGCAGATAAGAAGCAGTATAGAGAACTGGAGAGGGATGTCAGCAGTAGCACCTAAGTGTCTCCATATGTTTCAAGCCATAGCTCATCCGCCTTAACTCTAGTTGATGGGCAACTGGTGGTTTCGGATGAAGTGCTGCCCTTAATGTCCACCCAACCCCCACCTGGTTCATTTGCCTCAGGAGTAACAAATCAGAGCAATATCCAGACTATCTGTCAAGTCCTCTTAAGGAGGAATAAACAATGTGATGATAAGCCTGGGTAACCCAGGCCTGGTCTGGATTCAGACGTCATCTGCAGGCCAGGTTGCTGAAGTAAAATGATAGAAGACAAGCAGGGGTTATGGATTGGGTTAAATAATACCAGAACATGAAAGCACTTATCTGGATAAACAAATTGCAGTATCAGTATCTACTAATATCACTAACTACTGATTAATTCTGATTAAGCAGTAAGTTTTTTGGTCTTCTACAATACTCTGAATTCTCCTTTGTGTTACCCGCTTTAACAATCTTCATAATTACTGCATGCTTCATGGAGCATTAAAACAACTGTATCAGTAAGTCAATCCATAAGATGTTATATTCTGTCCATTTAGATGAGGCTTGTTTTTACTTCCTAAATGTTTCCAAAACGTCAGTACACTTAATGCTAAGTGTATCCAAGCCTGGATAAACTGGGGAGGGTTGCATCAGGAAGGCCATCCGGGCCAAACCTAAGTGATCCGCTGTGGTGACTCCAAACAGCAGCAGCTGAACGAGAGAAAATTGTGCCAACCTACGTCATTTGATGACTGTACTCCCTTTAACAAAATGTCATTTAAGAGGTTTAAGTGCCAACAGTTTGTGTAAGCTTGCTCCCCCATGTTTATATGGATTTCCTCAAGGACATCTGGTTTCCTCCTACTGTCCATAAAGAATGCAGGTATAAAAAGTGGCTGTGCTTATTTGCCTCTATGTGTGAAAGAGTTTGAATTATTTATTTATTTAATTATTGATTTTGTGCTTATGTTATTAGGGTATTTCTTTTTTGAACATCTAGTTTGATTTAAAAATATTTTTTATATAAAATATATTATATTAATTATTAAATAACATCTCATAATTACTATAAACTTTAGGTTTTTGGCATCTTAATTTAATAATGGTGTTTGGGTATAATGTTATTAATTTAGAACAGCTAAAGCAGAAGTCAATTCAGTAAAATACGTTGCCTGGCCAAAAAAAATTGCCATTTCACATTGCTCATATTCATCAGTTGCGAGTTTATATTTGTTTACAGATATTTTAATTCAATGTTTAACTTTACATATATTTTATATGGATGATTACTCAAATTTTGTACTACTATTACTTTTGCACTAACAGGCTAATTCCATTGATCATTATTTCAATAGTAACTGATCCATTCTATTTTTTTACCACTCTGCTTTAAATTGCCCCATATTTTATTATTATTTATGTAACTCAACATTTCAGAAGGGTCAAGGCGGCACGGTGGTGTAGTGGTTAGCACTGTCGCCTTGCACCTCCAGGGTCTGGGTTCGATTCCCGGCCAGGCT
>JAQMYI010000003.1:23485768-23497900 GCA_030014275.1 Clariallabes melas | reverse complement strand
CATCACCTGACCGAGGTGCCTTCTGGGAAACTGAGTCTACCAACAAAAACTACAAAACAAACACAGTGCCCTCTAGTGGTGAACCCTCACATACAGTTAAACCTTGGATTGCGAGCACAATTTGTTCTGGAACCGTGCTTGTAATTCAACCCAAAAATATTCATATAAAAATAAGTAATACAAAATATTAAGTAAAAATAAACCAAATAAAAATTAAAATAAACAAAAATAATTGATTTATTTTGTTTACCTTTAAAAAGAATTGTGGCTGGTGTAAGATGAGAGAGAAGAGGAGAAGGAGGTGACTTTCACACATACACGCACACAAAATCACAGCTCTCTGATACTCTGGGTTTGTTCCAATTGGCCTGAAGTACCCTATAAGGTACACTTCCCAGGGTGTTCAGTCATGTTAAGTGTGATTCCAAACCGCAGGAAGCGAAACTGCTCAGTTGAAAGGGAACTGCAAACGGTGTGAGGAACAACTGAACAATGGGTCTTCATCAGTCAATCAGTCATTGTGTCTCATTGGAGCAAAAGGAAATGGATTTCAAAATGTATTATTATTATTATTATTATTATTATTATTATTATTATTATTATTATTATTATTATTATTGAGCATGACATCAGATTAATAGGACACAATAATTTAAATTTAAGATCAAGAAATCCATAGTATTATACAGGCTAGTAATCTTTAAAAATAAATATATCTCCTTATATCTTGTAAATTAATAAAATAATTTATTAACAAGTTATACACATTTCAGTAGCATATTGTTTTATAATAGTATATATTTTTGTTTAAATAAATATTATATACTTAATGTCAGTAAGGTGAAATTTCCACAGCAACAGCAACACGTATCCGAGGTCTTATGTTACCAAATGTGACATTGCATTGTCATTAAAAAGATTTATCTCCCAGTCACTACACTTAGACACAAAATAAAATAAATGCTTCACGGGTGCACACATGTGGTCATAACGTTATAGTAAACAGCAGTTGCGTGCACAGATGTTGACACATGCACAGTGAGACTGAGCATGGGAGACGATTACCCATAATCCCGCAGCGTGCGAGAGAGAAGAACCATTGGCTCAATCTTGATAACGTGACGCTCGGCAGACAAAGTGCATGCATACTACTCGAACTGTACCGTATATCAAGACCTTGCTTGTTTATAAATTTAAAAGTTACTCGCAATCCAAGGTTTCTCATGCAATATATTATTAATACTAAATTGCATACTAAAAAGAAGACAAAAACAGAATGCAAACAGTAATCCATTGAGTAATCAATTTTGACAAAACTGTGGGAGGAGGAGTTTAACTTTTGGTTAAAAAAAACAAAATCACAGAAAATTCACACTTATATAATCCAAGCATGCTTTTTAACACCCTTGTAATTCAAGAAAAAACAATGCAAAATATATTCTCTATCAGTTTGCAATTCTTCTTGCTTTATTGTTAAAAGCTCACCTTACTTAAAACTCTCAAAATCTCGTTTTGCTGTCAAACTGTTCATATTGCAATCTGGACTTGGACATGGACTGCTTTACTTTAGGTATGACAGTGACAGTTTGATGGTGATTTTTTGCATATCAGCAACAATGAGAGAGAGAGAGAGAGAGAGAGAGAGAGAGAGAGAGAGGATGTTGGAGCTGATGTACCAGGATGAGGTACATATTTCCTGCTCTTGGGCCTTTCATGCAAATCAAAAGCAAATTCTTTGTCCTTAACACACCAGGAAACGCATGTTAGTACACGAAGGAGTATGTTTGTGCAGAAGAAAAAATAAACTCTCTTTACATTGTGAATCATATTATGACATTCTGTTCTGGATAAAAGCTTATAAAAATGGATGTCTATATGAAGAGTGAATTGGTGTGAGGATATACAGTAATGACGGTCAGTGACAGCTGAAGCACTGGGGTCAAAGACCTGAGAAATGATGCATGGGCTTGAGTAAGTGTTGAATGTGTTGAGTAGGTTAATAAAGAAGGGTGTCATTACTCATTTTCTGCAGTACAGTACAATGTGACAGTCCTCTCAATAGGTGCCTCATTAAAAGTGAAAGCAGGAAGCAGAAATACACTGAACATTTACATATTCTAACCGAGGGCTTTGTGTGGGTGTACTGTAAATTCGTATATGTTTATGTGTGGGGTGAGGCGAAAAGCTGGGTATGGAAAAGAGATGGGCATGATAGCTAGATATAGTAGGACAGTTTATCATTTATAGTATTTTACACTTATCAAGATACAAAATATATACAGTGTACTAGTGTAAGCACCTGTCATTGACTGGAAAAGAGTTTGTAGACATAGTTAAAAGGTTAAAGTTAAAAATAAAACCATCAGCTTCTACAGTATGTAATCAGTGATATTATTATGATTTCAGGTTGAAGTCCACATGTATGTCTGCTTAAAAAAATGAAACCATTAATTATTTAAAGTGTTAATTATTTGTGTGTGACAACATTATAATGGTTCCACTGGATTGGTGTCTAAATATTAGGAAATTGTACAAAATCTACTTAGTTTATGAAAAGATTTAGAATCCACTGTCATTTCATCTTATTACAATCAATAGGAAAGAGAGGATGTGGAAAAGTTTATGTTTATGCCATTTTTATGCTTAGTGATACTTCTTTCGTAGTCAGCCGAATACACATGTTCAGTAATCGGAGAGTGAATCACAGATGAGAAATCGAAAAAGGAGATCGGATTATATTAGGCTTTGTCATAAAATGACTCCAGCATGTTAAAATTCACTTATACCACTTCAATGCTCTTATTTCAGCTGTGAAATAAGTAAAAATATTCAGTTTAGCTTTTGTTATTAATATCTACAGTATAGGTGCAAGTGTTTGTTTTTATTGAGCAAGTAGATTATTAAATCCGGCACATAACTGTTAATAACATCGCTTTTACTCAATATTTTGATTTCACTTATGGTGCAGGTTAAACTTCTGGCAGATATGTAAGTACTGCAAAGGTTTCGTTTAACTCAATCAAATTCGAAAATCTGGCTGGACATACAGACAGACGGAAAAATTTCTGAGACCAATTTCGGGTCCTCCAATGTAGCAAACGTAAAGATGTCATTGAAGGAGCGAGTTTGGACCAATGTACAGACAAAACCGTTCTTTTATTTACATAGATACTGTACCTGAGACCACAGACTTACAGGTATTTTCAGACATCATCTTGTTATTTGTGCATATAATAAAAGCAATCTCTCATTCTTTTGAACAAATTGCAAATGTTTTTGCACATTCATGTACAACTGTCTGCTGTTTCCTACACATCAGATTTATAATTTTGATTAAAATCTATTATATATATATTTTTTTAAATTATTTTTTTTATTTAAATTCAAATTCAAATTTCAAATTAAAATTTTTATTTGTCACATACACAGTCATACACAGTACGATATGCGGTGAAATGCTTACACGACCGCCAGTGACCTTAAAAAGAAATAAAAACTGGTACGTAAAATAAATATCAATAAAAAGAAATACTACAGAAATAAGTTTAACTAGTAAAATAAACTTTTTTATTTTTTTTGCTGTACAGTGATGTAAGACACTCTCAATCTCTCTCTCTCTCTCTCTCTCTCTCTCTCATTCTCTATGTTGCTTGAATCTGCATGTCTTTGGACTGAGGGTGGACACCGGAGTACCTGGAGGAATCGCATCAAACATGGGGAAAACATGCAAACTTGATGCACACAGACCCGACACGTGAATTGAACCCTCAGCCGTGGAAGTGCAAGGCCACTAGCCTTGCTTAACTGATTTTACTAAAACGAGTTATCTTTACCTACAGGTGGGGTCAAAAAAAGTATTTATGCCTTTAAAGCCACCTAGCATGTACAGTATCTGGGTGTTTTTGTGTAAGGGGGCGGATGACTGTCTCGATAATTCAGTATCAATGACTAAGATTGCCCCCAAAGACCTCTTTTTCTGTGCATATGCAGTTTCACACACACATGCACACACACGCACACTTGAAGATTCAGGTAACAGCTGGTCATGCTGCACACGGTGCCATTAAGGGGAGAATTGAAGGTTAATGAAATGTGAACATCTAGAGAAAACGTGGTTAACGTTGCCGGGATATTGCATCATAAACTCATCTACTATTCATTTCCCAAAAGCACACTTTCAGCCAAATCAGCAAAAAAGCTGTTAGGATAAGCCAATATCACCTTATAATACCTCAGTGTAGGTCAGAGTATCACCACAGTGCTCACAAAAGACTGTAATTAAATCTAGAAATATGCTTTTTCTACTTCTCATATAAATCCAAAGGTCCAAAAATGTCTGCTTCAGGGTAACAAGGATTTGAGGTTAAATCAACCAGGACGCTCTTGTGAAAAGAATACTTTCAAACATAGGTGAGGCAAAAAAGCAGGTGTTTCTGATAGGGTCCCTGCTCCTGTGGTAGGAAAAGTGTATTACTGTAATTGGTAAGATTTGATTAAAGTAAATTAATTAAAATATGTTTCGGTTTCCTTTTCAAAAAAAAAGTGTCATAATTATTGACACTTCTGCATTTGGGCAACCTCTTCTTACACCCAGTTACAGTACATAAAAAATAGTAATAAAAATCATCTGATAATAGCAGATAGATATATATATATATAGATATAGATAGATAGATAGATAGATAGATAGATAGATAGATAGATAGATAGATAGATAGATAGATAGATAGATCTCAATGGTGAATCAAAAATCATTCACACTCTGGCTGTAGGATTAATTTTAATTAACTACTTTTAGGAAAGAAAAATATATCTACTTTCAACATAATCTCCTTGCTTTTCAAAAAACTTTGTCTATCTGTCAAAAAGTTTTCGTATTTAAAAAAATACGCTGCTGTCTTCACTTCTTCATCAGAAGTGAACCTTCGTCCTCGTAGGGCTGCTTCCAGGGGACCAAACAGGAGAAAGTCTGATGAAGCGGGATCAGGATTATAGGGAAGATTCCGTTTATTACTCTACCGTGTCCCGTCCATGTCTCTATCCCTCGTCACCAGTAGTGAGTCTTTTTAAGAAAGGTTCACCTTCTTTAGAGTATTGGTCAAAATTTTGTTTGCAGATATCTAAACGCTTCTGTTCATGCTCTTCCATGAGTTGTTTCAGCACCAGGTACACCCTCAGATCACAAAGAACAAATCATAGCACGCTGCTCTTCTTTTGTGCAAATCACAAGTGGGCCATTCATTAATGTTCACACCGCAGTTACAAATGAACTGATGTAACACGTTTACACCTGGGGAGGTTTACACCAACAGAAGACAACAGAAGAGGAGTGCGGATATTTTTTGACTTTCATGTGTATATATCACAGTACATGTATGAATGGTGCAAACATTTTACAGTCCATGTTGATCCTGATTGAGGTGGCTCAGAGCTCACTGCAGTCGTTCCTGTGAACATTCAGACAGTGGAACACCTGATCCTTGAAAAGCAACAGATAATTATTCATCAATTTGTAGAAGAAACACATCAGTCTGTGGGAACTGTACACACAATCATTCACCAACACCACTTGCACATTACAGGAACTGTACAGGCCTGACCTTGTTCAAAGCCATTTCGACATGTTTGGGATATGATAGGATTGGAGCATTTCAGATGTGAAGCAAGCAGTCTGATCCTGGCTCCAGTGTACTGAGAAAACTTTCCAGGACGTCCAGGATTATATTGAGAAATAAAGGGAGGTTTTACTCTCATAACTGTTCTGTTGTTATGCACGATCAAAAGTCCTGCTTTGACTTGAACGCCAACTCATATATTAACGATACATTTACAGAGATTGGAATTAGAGCTTGTCTCGTTCAACAAAATTAGATGTAACTATAAATGCCAAAATGTTCAGTTATTATTGAGTTAAACTTTGCATTACTTGGCAAAATAAAACACTTTGGATATTTTGCAGTTAGAAAATAATTCTTCATCTTGGTTTGGGAACAATAACTAATCTCCCTGTCATCATTATTATTATTATAATTATTATTATTATTTCTTTTTTTTATTATTTGTATTTTTATACATGATATATAGTTATATATAATAAAGCTTATAGTGAAGCATGGCTGATTTATTTTTAAATGTGACGCCAGTATGAAACTGATTTTACATTTTACATCTTTAATTAATGTTTATATTTATGTTTATAGTTTTGTCCATTTTGTTTACTTATACCCACTCAAATACTTTCTGTGTGACTTCTCTAATTTCTTTGTATACTTTTGTTTTTTAGTTAAAATTTTAGTGAAAAAATATTGAGAAATTGTACAGTACCCTACAATAATGTATTCGATGCACCTACATGGATGTTTTGTAAGAACTTGCCGTGGTCTTTGCAGGACTTGTTTCCTTTAAGGTAACTGGACACCTGTTGCCCTTAGGACTGGGATTGCTGGTCCCTATCTCCTAAACACACGCTCTCAATCTTCGAACACAAACACACACACTTAGGCACTTAACCTCAGGCAAAAGCAAAACAATGCGGAAGGTTTACCTCTCAGGTTGTCGTAAGTCCAGATCGTTTTGACTTGTCTAAGTGTGGCTGCGTCGCCTGGTCCTAGCTGTGTCAGGACCTGTAAGATTGATGGTCCTACTTGGACCAAAAGGTTAAGCACAGTAAATATCACAGCTGTCCAGCCGCACTGGAAAATGGAAGGGGGGTGCTGAAGTTGATGCAGCACCTCCTGGTGGAACATGATGCAAATGTTTAATAATTCTATTGAATTAAATATCCTGTAAACAGTTCTTGTAATAATGGAAGCGCTTAATGATGCTGTGTGTCAATAAAATATAATTGGATTAAAATGGATAACACTCACAAATACATAAGCATTTGTACATTTAGATAAACTGGGTATTAATGTTTCACACATTCATCCTCTATATAACTTTGTCCTTTATATAGGGTTGTGAGGGGCCTGGAGCCTATCCCAGGAGACTTAGAACACAAGGCGGGCTACACCCTGGGCGGGGTGCCGATCCATCGCAGGGTATGCACACACACATACACTCGCTCATTCACACACTATGGGCAATTTGGGAACGCCAGTTAACCTAATCTGCATGTCTTTGGACTGTGGGAGGAAACCGGTGTACCTGGAGGAAACCCACCAAGCACGGGGAGAAGGCACAATTCTTTTGTGTAGCAATTCATCTATTACCACATTATTAAATTTATATACATTTGCATTTGAAGTGGTAAAATGTTGCCGTTCCTCTTTAACCCTCTAAACTATTCACACACAGACAGGGAGCACAGCATCCTGTGTGGAAGGAGCATATCATTTGCTAGGTTTGTTTAGAATTGAAACTCAATCTATAAAAATGATAATAATAATAATAAAAATAGTAATAATAATAATAATAATATAAAATCTGGATATTTTTAATATCATGATACTAGAAGAATCGCAATATAAATCGAATATATTAAAAGTATTGTGATCATATCGTATCAGATGGTCTCTTGTGATTCCCATCCCTACTTATACTATAGTGAACTTCAGTACGTTTATATGATGTTCTGTTATTAAACTTTTTGGAAAACACCATGAGTACAAGTGATAGAATGGATCTCACTCCTGTGCTTGTGTACTGGGACAAACACAGCAGTCCAAGTAAATGGCCAATTCGGACTATAACTGTAGCTCAACTTAACTGTGCATGAACTGCATCTAAACAAACAAACAAAAAATCATGCTACATTTTGGATCAAAATTGCAGCACGGCAACAAGATCAGACAATGGCGATAGTGTTAGCAGTGAGCTAGCCCATGAACATTAGTAATAATGCTAGGGTTGATGATTACCTTCTCATAAACCTTCTTATGTAAATACGTCCTTAAGTATGAGGCCAATATTAATTTATAGAATTGGAAAAGTACAGGCGTTGACAAGTTGACAAGGTTCATGCGGAGAAGTACAAGTTGCAGCCTCACCTTTAAATGACTCAGCAATTTATACCATATTTCACCACATATAGAGCATTTAAAATAATATAAATGTTATACAAGTTAAAAGGTTATTTAAAAAAAAAGGTTATAAATCATTTGACATGATTGTGCTAGATATATAAAGAGATATGTGTGTGTGATTAAAAATATCTAAGGTATAAGATAAAGTTTATGCATTATGTCATTATCAGTTTACTTTGTATTTATTTTATTATACTAATATACAACTATGACCTATAAAGAAACAAGATGAATGAATTTTTAAATAATCATATAATAAAGGTGGGGAAAAAAAGATTTAATATCCTAAATCTAATATCTATACCCAAATATATAGTACAAAAGGAGGGAGCATGAAGAAAAGGAGTTAAAAAGGAAATGTCTCCGGGCATGCGAAGCTGAAACAGTATCTGAAAGCGGAGTCCTGATTACTCCAGGAACATCATCTCTGTGCTGTTGTTCTCTATAGGTGGCTAATTGTAATTGCAAATAACTTGTGGTTCTGTGGTTTAAATGTGTTAAAGGCCTTTTTAGCTGGATTTTCTTTTATTCTTGTGCACATGTTCAAGTTACAAGCTCACTTTTTATTACAATATCATAAAATTAACTTTGCTGCTGTTGTACTAATATAATACACACATAACCATGTACAATATATTGGTATGTACATCATTTAATCTACAAATGGCTGTTTTAGTTAGTTAGTTAGTTAGTTAGTTAGTATGGAGATATACGGAGAAAATATGGAGCCTTTTATTCAGACGTCCCATCAGTGTGCACAGGGAATGTAAAAATGACTCATATGTCAATTCAGGTCACCGAAAGTCACGAGCTACATGAATCATATGCATAAGTGGTCCTTTTTCAAATCTATAAACAGAGTGTATAACGCCATTTGAAAGGCCTTTTGTCACTTCACCCATGTGCCTTTCTTACCTCGGATCCCCGCACTCTCGATTAGCATAAGAACAATTCTGTGAAGCGAGTGTGAAATATCCTTTTCATGTTCTGTTATGGCACTGAGCACACAAGCTATGCCTCCAGTGCATGTTTAAGGGGATAGGGTTTAATGCCTAACGTCTGGTAATGGTTTCCAATGGCAAGACCCGGACTGCACGGCTGCAGGATCCATTAAAAGTTGATTGACATTGTTCTCGGTAGGTTTACAGATCATTTGCAACGGAATGTCAGAGTGCTGTATGTGTGAATGGATTCAAATGGGGTGTGAATGCACTTGGTCGTATTGTCTCATTGAGATGTAGCGAATGAAAGACCAGCGTGAACCAAATATCATATAGTATGATTGGCATTTTACGACAAGTCTCTAAACAAGACAATGATCCATGATTTTTGATGCTGTTTATAATTGTAATTTTGGCCCGATCATGCATTCCTAAACACCCACATGCAGCAGAAAGAGTGACAGGCACTCAGGGGTTTGTCTGTGCAGTCATTTAGGATGAGTGATTTTGTGAGTGGGGGTGTATTTTAAGGCAGCATTCCTCTTTGCCCCATGACACTGTTGTGATTAAGGATTAGAGCAGAGAGGGCCTTCAGCCATCTTTGCTCTTTCCTAAACAATCGCCCCTTCCCCCCCTAACCAAAAACCCCTGAGCACCCACCCTCAGGTGGGGGGTGGGAGCATTGTTAGGCCAAGAACTTTTTTACTCATTATGTTCTAATACCCTTTTGCTCAATCAGTGGAGAAGGAGGCAGAGCTCTCCCATGCCCTTACACATGCACACACACAATCAAATCTCGCCCCCTCCTCCTCCACTATAACCACACACCCTGCCCTCACTTGCCTGATTAGCAACAGTCTTGCATCCACTGTAGTAAATTAATGTCCATGTGCCCAAATCAAGATACAGAATAGATGTGTAAAGATATTTTAAAATATATGCCTTTCCTACTGGATGAAAAGGTTTTAAACTGTCCCAGGCTTTGTTAAATAAATAAACAAATAAAAAAATAATATGAAATTATGAAAATTGTAAATAATAAAATAAAACACATTTAGGTAATCATAATGTGATAATAATAAATATAAATATAATCCCATGACATTTCTTTTAGTTCAAAGCGGATAAGTCAAATATCTCAGGCTATTATGGTGATCCCACAATGTTCAAACAAGTTTTTAATTACCACATAAGTCACTGGAACTAGGTAAGAGATTTCAACTCATCCAGTATATGAAACAATAAACGTTACTTTTTTTCCATGTAGTTGTTACCTTCAGTCCATGTTGTTAATACTTATTCCCATTTGCATGCATTACAGTGCTGATTTTAACGTTTTAAGAAAGAGTGATCAAAATAATTAACACAGTGATATATTACAAGCAGTTTCCATTAAACAGTTCAGGCATACACAAAGGTTAGCTACATGTACCATGGGCTATAATTAAGCGTGACAAGTTTACACTTTTAAATGATACTTTTGTGTGCTTTTGGTTCTCCTTCATACGCAGGATTAGGTTTTCTCATTTAAACACGTCGTCATCTGAGATGAGATTACTGAGGTTTTTCGAGGTGGACTGGACTGGGTTTAGCCGGCGCACAACAAGAACCCTTATGTTTCAACATGCAATTGGTAAGCTGACATCTTGGCCCAGACTAACCTTCTTTCTTTTGTCTGTTTTTGGGAACAATGGAGAGAATCCTGTTAGTGTGGAGAACTTCAATGCAGGAGGATAAAATTACAGTCTCCAGTGTGTGTTTGTGTGTACTTCGAAATCTATGAAGGGAACAAAGTAAATAATGACTTTAGGTAGGTTATAGCTCATCTTTCAAAGCAAATCAGCACACCAGCTCCCTTTAGGTAGTTACATTATAATTATGGTCTGTGGGCTATAATATACACTTAAGAATCGAAGATTCAAACGCTGGTTTTCTCCACTTTAATTTTACCCCACCATGTCTCCTCCAGCCAGTCCTCATCCATGGTGTTGCATATAAACACACACCGGCGTGGACACACAGAGACAACGTTGTCTCCTGTCACAGTGGGACCACAGCGGGCTTGTCTGCTGTCACCATGATGAGGGATATAAAATGCCTTTAATGTCAGTCCTTCAACCAGTCGGTGAAACTTTCAACACCTTCAGCTGGTCATATCAAAGACGCACTGGGGTTTCCTCTGCTCTGATTTTTGACAGCCAGAGATTGTTAAGCTATCAGGAGGTGCTTTATCTGAATCTGATCAGACAGCATGAAGACAGATCTTTTTATTGGTTCCATGTTTTTCGAAACTTTTCTGGGAAATTGATTAAAAAAAAATCCCAGATACATCCACATATAGTTGAGAACTGAATAGTTTTTAACTGAAGGGATGGAATTAATGATTCATTGCCGAATTGCTACACTGTGAATTGCATGTTTTCCAAGCAATGATAACTGATTTCGGGGCTGACCAAATGAAAAATGCGGTACCGTAACCAGTGGTTTTCTTTTCTTTTCTTTTAATTTTTTTAGGAAGGAATTCACCATTTACATTTATTAAAGCTTATTCTTATTACTGAGCTCTTATAGTTATTATATTGTTTGACTGGTTGCTTGAATTGTATGGGTTTAATCTAAATCTGAAAAACTCCCTGGAAGACTATTTAGGTAATTGTAATCCTTAATGTCTTATGTTGGTGAAAGGTGAAAAACAGTAATTCATTCTGTATAAAGGATCATGGGAGGCCTGGAGCCTATCCCAGGGGATTCGGGGAGCTAGGCAGGGTACACCCTGGACAGGGTACCAATCAATAACAGGGCACACACTTACTCAAACACTAGAAAAACAATTTGGAATTGCCAAATAGTCTAATCTGTGTGTTTGCGGACTGTGGGAGGAAACCAGAGGACCCAGAAGAAATTAAACATGAATAATTAAATAATTCCGGCACGGTGGCTTGGTGATTAGGACTGTCGCCTTGCACCTCCAGGGTCGAGGGTTTGATTACCACCTCGGGTCTGTGTGCATGGAGTTTGCATGTTGGATGTTAGATGGACGGATGGAATTCAATCTTTCTCACTGATTCATCATCTACACTGCTTTATCCTGTATATAGGGTAGCGGGGAAGGGGAGCAGGGGCCCCCTCACAGGCCCCGAGGTGGGACTCGAACCCGGACCCTGGAG
>JAQMYI010000003.1:23460877-23475902 GCA_030014275.1 Clariallabes melas | reverse complement strand
TTGTAACGAAGTAGAATAGCAGGACTTTTAAAAAAAAAAAAAAAAAAAAAAAAAGATGAACAGTCTAGCATTTCAGCATCAGAACTGTCTGTCTTACTAAAACATTTGTTTGGCCAAAACATTCCTTTTTTAGCAGTTTCACTTCCTTCCCTTTATGTCCTCGCCTATGTACGTGCATACCAACGACCCAAAAAGAGGAAGTTATCACCTTGACAACACACAGTTACTTCAACATTCAAGCTCAAGTCTTGTTATGTTTTTTCCCATTTAGTTTGTCCTCTGGCAGGTTTTCAGCCTGGGTGTAATATTATGAGGGATAGATTGAAAAGTTTAATGATTTACAAAAGACTATAACAGGTCTGAGTGAAACACTGGAACAGAGCTTTTATAAAACTCAGACTGCTACACGTCTCCTTGATTGTGGATGGTGTTTAAGGCCTCACACAAGTTCATGCACTTATGTTGAAATGTGTTCCTGTAGTTTATCGAATACGGTGTGCTGGAAATCCCAGGAAATCAGGATGAGATGTGGTTAACTGAAATGACCTTCAGTTTAAACTGGACTTTAGAAGCTATTTTTTGTTTACTTTAGTTTTACCAGCTTAGTACCTCCTTTGAAGTGTGTTACATTGTGTCAGAAACACTATTCATCAGAAACAACAATGAAGACGATTTAATATAGTTTCCACAAAAATATGTAGATCATATATTCTCAAAATAGTTTACGAGTTCTAAAAAATAAAGCAGGGTTTGCCTGGAATTTGCCCTCAAGTTTGAGAAACTGCGCAATGCTTCCTCGATGACGTTTCGCTGTGTACTTTACGAGAGTTCTCTTCCCTCCCCTTTGGGCCTAGAAATGAACAGAATGCACAGAATGTTACACAGAAAGTTGTTCCCTAAACTTCCTCACTAGTGGCATAAGCAACGTTACTTTTTCACAAAATCTATAAACGGAGATGAGACAAATATTCAGATTATGGTTCCATTTTCTTTTTTTTTAATAACTATGCTCCGAGGAAGTGGGTCCACAGATGGAGGGGACCGGAAGTTGGAGGCAGGCGGGGAGGGTGGAGGGGCTTGGTTTCAGATCCTGTTGGAGCTGAATGGCAACCTTTGTATTTTTCGCACACTGCCTCCACTTCCCGCATATGTCGCGGAACGGACGTATCCCCTCCCTAGAGGAAGGAAAGAGGGAGTGGCTCCCACCACATGGTTCTTCTTCTGTCTGCGTGTGCAGATTCGTCCAGAAGCCTGGGGCATTCTGAAAAGCACACGAAGAAATTGCACAACTGTGTTCCCCAAACAGACGCAGACGGGAAAAAACATGGTTTTCATAACGCACACAGACACTCTTGATGTTAAAGCTGGTTACTTTTAATGCAAAAGTTAGAAAGTGGTTTAGTGAAGGAGGGAAGGGGGAGAGAGAGAGAGAGAGAGAGAGGACATTCTTCGCTGCTCTGCAATGTAAACATAAGTCATAGCTGCAAAACTGCTTAGTGGACAGAGAAGACTAATGGTATTTGAAAGTTTGAACTTCATCTTCAAACCTTTATGTCCACTAGATCAGGATTCCGTTTTTGAAAATTATATCGACGTTTCAGATTTGACACAATTGACACTCCAATATTCATACTGTCAGCACGAATAACACAATGTCAGTTCATGACTGTGTCAAAATCGAACTGTATGAGGCACCAGTGGTTGTGTGATTATTAGCGGATTATCCAAGGATTAGTGAATTAATTCAGCTGGTTTGTATTGTACTGCAGCTCAGAGACATCCATGGCAACCAGAAAACATACAGCACAGATTTTCTCAGGGATTACCAAGCGTTTAATTTCATGCTACAACATGACAGATTGAAATCCTTTTTTTTATTATTGAGACATAAACCACAATAAACTCACTGTCATAAAAGCAACATAATTATTGAATATGTCCACTATCTAATTTTGTCTTTTTACTGACCCTAAAATGCTTTCACAATCCTGGAATCTTAACACACTCTGAAACCAGGGATGGTCTGTTTTTTTTTTTTTTTTTTTTTTTCTCCTTGAGGAAATTGCATAAGCTTTTGAAATTGTGATGCAAGTACTATCTTGCTGCTTAGCAATGGTAACGATGTGGAGACACTGTTTTGACTGCCTCTGTAAACACAAAGTCAGAAGTGCAACTTTGCACCTGATGTCAGCATAGATTCGGGCTTCCCGGCATGGAGGTCAGACCAAAATCCAATAGGATCACTGATTTATTTTTATTATTTTTTTCATTTGTTTGCCTTTTTTGTTTTTGGAAAAGACCAATATAAATCTCAGATCTTAACTTAGTGCACATTCTTTACTTGTTTAGATATTGCTCATACCATTTCATTCCATCTTGACATTGATGTCCTGAAGGGGTTTGTTCTTGGAAGAACTGATGATTAACAGTTAGCAACCAACAGATGGGTGTAATTAAAAGGGGTGAAAATAGGTATAAATTATAATCTGAATAAACTAAATCTTACAAGACTTTCTATTTATTTTCCATCTATTCTGCTTAAAAATATCAGCTAAATTCCATGTTTGGGGGTTGAATCCCAAATATCATGTATTATTCATCCATCTAGGAACCATGGAGGCCAATGGTGATAATCAATGTATTTATTCCCATATTTATAACCATGGAAGGAGACAAACTACAGACAATTTGAGAACACCAATTAGTCTAACCTGCCTGTCTTTAGACTGTGGGAGGAAACCAGAAACCCACCAAACATGGGGAGAACATGCAAACTCCATGCGAACAGACCTGATGTGGGAATTAAACCCAGTCTCTGAAGGTTCAAGGCAACAGTGCTAACCACTAAACCACCGTGCCGAATGTGGGTTTTGGCAGGTCTCTTCTCTCTCCTCTTACTTTCTTTTCTACTGCAGACCATACCAACCTACTTTCACCTGACAGAGAGTATGATTAATTATTGTTAGAACTCCTATAATGTCCAATAATACATATAGTGAAACATCCCAGTGCTGTTACCGTCTATTATCATCACTTGTAGAATGCCTCTCGTCCAATCAGATTACTCGGTCAGAACTGACTGTTGTATAATTTAGGTTAACTTGGTGCCTCACAAAAACAATGTCAAATGGCAGTCGTTTCATTCTCTATAATAATAATAATAATAATAATAATAATAATGCATATTATTTATATAGGCACCTTTTGTGTCACCCAAGGTCACCATCCAATTCAAATAAGAGATTTTTAATAACATTGAGTGGAAATAACATTAAAACTATATTTGATAAAACATTTGTAATCACCTAAAACATATTAAACCATCTGGACATACATTTAAGCTCATTGCATAATTTGCTTTGTTTTATATATTGATTTTTCTCTCAGTTTTTTAACGGTGCCAGAAATTCCTGAGTTACAATCTCTCTACAACCCTAAAGAGTTTCACACTTTACAGCGTTGTATTGTGTAACCTTAAAAGATAAGTGGTAACTATTTATGTATTATTGAACACAGCTTAATTTCGCAACAGTACCAACGATAATGGATTTCGAGCCTGGCTCAAACCACAGGTGCAGTCCATTTAAACAGAGAGTCAACCTCTTTGTTCTATTCAGATGGATTAAAACCATCAGTTTTTAGTGTTGAAGGACTTAACTACTGACTTCATGGAAAAAAGACTTTTGTGTAGACGGCGTTTTAAAATGATAATTGTGTCATGATGTGAGTTTAACTGCGTATTCTTTAGTAGGAAGTAACTACAGAAATAGAATAAAAAGAAATTTCCAAGTTCCTTCTTCATGCTTTTTTTTTTTCAGAATTGAAGTGAACTTCTTCTTATTTGTTTATTCAGTACATTATTCACTAAAATTAATTAGCAAACATATAGTATAACTATAATATAACTATAAAATAATTGTCTCTAATGTTAGCTTTCTCGGTCAGATGTGAGGCAAATGCTAGAATGTAATGCTTTTGCTACTACGCTGAGATGGAAACAAATGAGACAAGCAGTCATATGGTGCTTACAGAAGTGGTTAAAGCCATGCAACCACTAAGCTCCATAATGGAACAGTGTATTCATTTAGAATAAGAGTTGTTGTTTACACTGTATTGAGTGCTCAGATGGAAATAGAGGTAACAGTAAGAATATTTTTAAGAAGTGATTGTTTCCCCATATTTTTCCAGTGATCTCAAAGGTTAACTCATACCTTTTAAAAGTGTTTTTAATAATAGATGCATTGATTTAAACAAATATTACTTCACTCTCATAATAAAGTTTTTATTTATCCTCACTATGAGCTTAATTTTCTATGAAAACATACAGTATGTGTATATTGTACTTCCTTTGTCTTTTATGTAGACAGTAAACGTGTAATCCAAAATAATACAAAAGACTACAAAGATACAAAGATAGTGGATTTCTGGGGAAAAAGTGAAATACATTATTAAAATCCAAAATATTTATGATGGTAATATAAGTATATTATGTCAATTTTAATACGTACTGTAATAATATATAATATTTTAATATATAAACTCTGTAGTCTAACTAGGGACCATGGAGGCCAATGGTGATAACCATTGTATTTATTCCCATTGTAATAACCAACATTCACACACTACGGGCAATTCTTTAGACTGCGGAAGGAAACCCACCAAGCACAGGAAGAACATACTAACTCCAAGCACACAGACCCATGAGGCGGGAATCAATCCCGGACCCTTAAGGAGCAAGGTGACAGTGCTAACCCTTACGCCGCAGTGCCGCCATGTCATTTTACACTTCACTAGCAAAAGTTCAAACTCATCACGTCCTTGTTATTTTTTAAGGTTGGGTTATGTTGCATTCAAGACATAAAAAAAAAGTTCTAACAGAGATTTCCAAAAAATGCCTGGTACATCTGGGGAGGAGGTCTAAGTGGTCTAGTCAAACCACCCTTCTATTCGTACATCCTTCTCAAAATTCACACACCTGTTCAAATATTCAACTTGACCACACAGGTCTTAAAAGAGGGATTGTTACTCGCTGTACACTCCTGTCTCATGGGTAATATTTCAACACACACCAGTCAGAAATGATTTCAGACTCAAGAAAACCATAATTATTGTTGCTTGTTTGAAAACTGCCCATTTCGCACTTTTCTGAAACCACAGCCATCTCAAGTAGTATGCGGGGCCCAGCATGTTTTTTTTTTTTTTTTTACCTTTTTTTTCCTTTTCATGGACCCAAGTCTAAAGGAATGCGGCTTCTATGAAGAAGGCGAAAATAAATAAGCTATAGAAGAAAACATAACCAATGCACGGAATTAAGCAAATTAAGAACAAATAGTTAAACAATTAAGTATGTCAGTTTAATTTTCATGCCTCAGAAGTGTCGACGTCATACCATTCCCAGTGTGTAAGAATCCCACAGTGTGAGAGAGTAAATATGCACAATTACTGCGTCTGCATTCCCTAGCAGTTTGCTGATAGACAAGGTCTGCACACTATTTAAAAGCCCTCCCAGCTAACTGCTACACCAGATCTTTCACTCAGATAAAAGTTGGCACATGGGAAGAAAAAAAAAACACACACACAGACAAAATGAAAATATTGCTGCCTATCTCTATCACAGTTATAAATAATACATAAAAAGTGTATCTGCTATTTTGGAATATTACTACAAACCAAGAAAGGCCCAGTGAAACAAGAAGTGAACATGATGAGAATTAAGTACCCTATATGAGTTCCTCTGAAGTGTTATTAATACATAAATGCACCACAATCAAGCATCATGATATAGAGGCGTAAATAAGTAGACAGTTTCAAGTACCTCGTTTCCACTTTCAGAAAAGATTGCCTTGGCCTGGTTTCCTCTGCCATAACAAGACTGAACCCCATCAGGAAGTGCAGCGACATCAACGTCAATGAAAATCAGACTTATCCAGGTGCAAGAGCTTGAAGCTTGTGATGATACCAAGGTATTTGAGTGCAAGAGATACAGGAATGTCCTGCGCAATTTGTACAAATTTGTCAACAGGCAAGGCAGCCAAATGCTTGGGATCCCAGGCCAGTAGGGGGCCCCCCTGAAGGCTGACCCATATTTATTTATTATTTATAAGATAATGATGGTGAAAGCTGGTTGGAGAAGCCCCCTGAAAAAATGTATGCCTAGAGCCTCAAAAGACTCTAGAATCACCTGTGAATCACAAATGCCAACTTAAAGCGGATCATCATCATCACCCAGGCAAATAAGAACCACTCTTCAACATCATCAGGCTGCACACATCGTGCCTTGTATGGTCACGTAACCCTTCACGACCCCCTACGTAAGACCATCCTCCAAGGCACAGTAGAGGAAACGCACCACAGAGGTAGCCGGTGCAAAACCTGGCTGAACATTGCCAAAGAATGGACTGTTACCTTGCTACAAGCTGATAAAGAGAACAGTGGAGAGACTTGCTGCCACCTGGCAAGTACATCCACCTCAAGGTTTGCATTCTGACTGCGGTGTGCGTTCAGATATTTTGCTGCTCAGCATGGGCATTGAATAATAGTTTTTTTGTGTGTTTTTTAAATTACTCAGGCATTCCTGTCAGTTTAAATCAACCTTCTCCTCTGACCCCTCTCATCAACAAGGCATCTGTGCTTGCATAACTGCTGCTCACCAGATTTCTTCTATAATTCTGAGAAAATTCCGAGACTCTTGTGTGTGAAAATCACAGGAAATCAGCAGACAAACCAGTTTCTCTAGCACGAACAAGCTTGCCACGAGCAAAATCACTGAGATCACAATTTTCCCATTCTGATGTATTTGACATGTACCTACATGACATTATGCATTGGGCTGCTGCCATATGATTGCCTAATTTAACATTTTTCCATTACTAAAAGTACTATATAGATAAAATTAAATTGAATTGAATTTCCTTGATCACTTCTTGTTGGGCCCAAAAGTTCTAAAAAAGTAGTCAGCTTTTTGCATTTTTTTCTGCTCAAAGAGGCAAAAGGGATGCAAGCATCTTTTTATCCATTGTAAACACCATAACACTTAAAGACAAACAAGAACTATGGTAACTTGGCAGAGATAACTGTGCCTAGGGGCAATAGCCAGGGATACAAGAATCATGCAAAAAAAAAAAAAAAAACAGCAAACATGCTAATCATAGCAGATGCTAGACAAACAACGAAACTTACATCGAAACTTGCACAGTGTGATTTCTAAGACTTCTAAGAATCTGATGTGTCTCTCTTGCATTTTTCTTTTGTTTTAGTAATAGCGATAAGTCACAACCATAGTTCCTCAATCTTGTTTGATTTTGTGCTCATGTAAAGTATGTTGAGCGAAAGAAAAGTCTGTGCTTGCATGTACGCAAGACCACTACTTGGATGCAAAGCTGAGCATACCAAGGTGGTTTTTGGCATGATTTAGCTTCCCACATGTGCAGCTCAAGGAAATAGATATTCCGGCCCCCTACAATGGAGCCAAGTTACCCACTGACAGATGACAGCTACACTGCCATTTCTAGTGGATGAGCATGGTGGATCTGATGACGCGGCGAGGAAGTGGCTCGATTTCCTGTTGTCAAAGCTTACTGGCCCAGGCACACCCAGTCATAAAAACCCGACCGAACTCCTACAGCTGCATAAGTGGGAGTTTCCAGTGACCAGATACGTATGTGCTTCCCAAAAAGGTTGTTTAGGCAGTTGGTTTGCTATAACCTGGATCGGCCTGTTGACCTCAGCAGCTTTGTTCCTGGTAGAGGTCATCTTGGAGGCCTATCAAAACAGTGCAGCAGAGGAAGGTAGATGGGGCCATGCCACACACAATCCCAGCCCCCACAGCACTTCCAGGCCCTAGCCAGATAAATAACTTATTTCTCTTAGTCAAGCCCTTTTCTAAAGAAACACACAAGATTATAGATGAACCAGATGCTGTCGCCCCCATGCATTCACTTATGTTTGTTACTGGTGAAGTGGGTGACCACTTTATATCCCAGGGTGCCCTTTAATCTGAGTTTTCTTCTGGCTCTCTCTTTTAGTTATGCTGTCATGGCTGGTCTTGCCAAAGTTCCAACTCAAAACATGTATATTAACTCTCTCTCCCTCTCTGTCAAGTTATACAGTACATGGCACTCCTGAGATACCACCCCTTCTGCCTGCTGGACCTGTCTGATCGGTTTGAATGCTCGACTTCTGAGTGAAGGTCTCATCACATGAGAGCACTCACTGCTGCTAAACATGGATTCATATAGTTTGCTCAAAGATACAAAGAGCTTTATATGATACAAAGACTTTTGCTATAATGGTTTATACTGGCAGATCAACGCTTCGTTACCTTAAAAAGTGAACTTTATGTTAACAAAGTTAATCTTCTTATCATACATTTACACTTTTTGGCCATTTAGCACATAGTTATAGAAAGGATTAATTTGTGGTCACATCATCTGATGTTACCCAAATGAGGGTGGGTTCCCTTTTGAGTCTGGTTTCTCTGAGGGGTTATCCCTCATGTAGTCTCAGGGAGTTTTCCCCTGCCACCATTGCAAGTTAACTTTTTTTTCTGATTTTTTTTTTTTTTTTTTGTAAAACTGCTTTGTGAAAAAGTACATTGTTCCAAAAATCCAATCTTTTCTGAGTATGTTTGCATATAATAATGCACTAATTGTCCATAGCATTTAAACCATTAACATTAAAACCACCTAGGTTTGGTGTCCCCTTTCTGCCACCAGGCTCTGGGCCTTTGAGCCATATCTCTGCAGGGCCTCTGAGGTTGTGCTGTGGTTTTTGGCATCAGGATGTTGGAAATGGAACCTCTGGGTGCTGTGTTACAGGTTTGGGCTCCAGTGGATTCGACCTGTTTGTCTAGCACATCACATGGGTGCTTGATCTGACTGAGATCTGGGATTTGGGCCGTGCATGAGGCTTGGATGCCCATGATCCTGTTACCAGTTGGCTGGTGATCACTAGTGTTCATATAATATACTGATCAGTATATTATACTGTATGAACATGTTATACAGTATACATAGGGAATAATGGCTTAGTGATAATTGCTGTTGCTTTTAAACTCCATGGTGTTCAAATCTTGCCTCCAGTCAATGCACATAGAGTTTTCATGTTGTCCTCATGCTTAGTGCTCCCCAGAGTCCAAAGACATGCGCTGCAGCCTGATTGGTGCTTCCACATTGCCTGCAGCGTATGATTAGGTGTGTGAGTGTGTGTGCACCAGTAGGTTGGCACAGCATCCAGGGTTGTCCTGTCTGCCTGCCCTGAACTTCCTGAGAAGAGCTCCAGACCCCTACAACCCTACACAAGGAAATTGAATGAATCCATTATATAATATTATACATACAATAAGCCAAAAATATGTGGACACTTGAATTTCACACCCAGAGAAAAGAGATACATTTGTTGCTATTAGAAAAACTTCTTCTGCACTGGCTTTCCATTATATTTTAAAGCATGGCTATGGGGATTTGCTTATTCAGCACAAGACCAGTAGTTAAGTTAGACACTGAAATTGGGTTAGAAGGCCAGTTCAGGAGGGGTTGGGATCAGAGCTCTTTGCAGGCCACACGAACTTTGGCTGACCATGTCTTCATGGAGAAGGTGTTGTTTATGTTGGATGACACGCTTTAATGAAAGTAAATTGTAATAAAACAGCATGCGAAGACATCATACTGTACGTTAATTGTGTGCTTTGAACCTTGTGGAATCAGGCAGGAGGAATATAAATGGATGTTTTGGTCATGTATTGCTTGTTTATTTTGTTTAAATTAATAGATAAAAGTAATAAAGATATGTCACTTCACTTTAAATGTATTCAGATACAAAGGGAACAGCCTGTATAAAATAAGAAGGAACAAGCAATGCCCATTTCTCTGAGTGCAAAGCAGCAGAAGGAACTGCAAAGAAAAAAAGGGGAAATAGCTGGCCTCTGACGTCAAAAGCATAGCAGTGGAAGTAATTTCCTTTTATAGCCACGCTCACTCTGTAGTGCATTTTTTCGTCCAGTGGGACGCGTCTTAGCAGGCTGGGATAGAGAGGGCCTCCCTGATCATGACGCAAACACTATGAGAGAGTTAGTTTAGCAGAGTGGAATAGGGAAAAATCCCCTTTTAAAACCTCATACTTTTACTTTTATTCTGAAAAGTAAAAGTAAGAAAAATCTACCGAGTACATAGGAGAATAAAGATTTTATCTGCAGCCTTATATTTTATTGGAAGAAGACAAGAAATAAAGACAGGAAGAAAACCGAAATTCGGTTACATAATGATTTCTGGGGGGGAATGAATTAAGCCCATGCTGTAAACAACAAGGTTATTCAGAAGATCTTCTCAAGCTCGACATTTAAAGTGAGCGTCTGCAATGGACGGGAATATAGTAAAAAAAATCATATGACTATCAAGAAACAGTCCTTAAAATAGCATGGATTTTACAGGAAGCTTAAATGGGATTGTAACCATTTGGGTGGAAACCGCCCCTCTTACCCACACTGAGAATATTTCACCACACATGCAATGCGTTTGGCAGTAGTGGACACTTATTTAAGCTCGCCCCCCCTACTTTTTCATACTTTTGACCGCATTGTCCTCCGCATTCTCTGGAGTTGTGTTGTTCTTGGCAGTTGAGCCCCTCGACAGGCCTTAACAGCACCTTGCGCAGGCAGAACAGAAAGCAGACAAGTTTCCATGACGCTGTGTTCTTTGCGCAATTCTCCCCTATGCTCCTTAAGTATGAGACCTACTTCCACATTTTAATTTTTATTTTTTTTGCACTTCTCCTCAGTGGAAGCAAAAAGGAAAAGCATTTGAAGAAGTATAACTACTGACTTAACTCCATATTGTCAATAATTTTATTTAGGTGATGAAGCAAGCAGAATTTATCGAGCAATTTGGGCAATATTTAGTGGTTTTTATTCTACCACTGTAATTATTAGCTTGCTGACAAGCAAAATATTTCGTATAATAGACCAAATAAATGTCATAGAATCCTACGTTTTTATCTTTCAACACTGCAGTTCATAACAGTATTACGTTACACAAGTTATATATCAATCACTGTATTTGTTTGCCTTCTAGTGCACGTAGATAAAGGTTTATGAACAGACAAGTGAGGTTAAAGTGCAACACAAGAGGCTCTAGACAGTTAAACATTAATAAAAACATTATTGGGGAAGTGATGACTGATGACTGAAGCTGAGCTTGTGTTCAATTGTTTCAAAGCGTTTACTCAAGAAGAAAAAAACCCTGCGTCATATGTGGTTAAGCCATTTGGTGGCATGTGATATGGATAAAATGATCAGCGTGATTATAATACATGTAGCAATAAGCAAATATATCATCTAATCTATTATATTCTTGCTTGTTGAAAGTGGATTACAAACTCAGAAAATTTAAAATAATAAATAAATAAATAAATAAATAGACTTCAAAACAACTATCCTTGTCTGGGGTAGCTGTAGATTCTCACTTGATATTTATGGCACTTAAATCACAGTAATAGTTTAGAATAATTCATCACAGTTACTGTGTAGTATACAGGTACTTCGTGATGAGAGTGATTAATGGAGTTAAGAGAGAAGGACAGTTATGGACAATATTTTTCGCTCACTTAAAAATACAAGAAATGTAAATTGCAAACAATCCAAAAAACATAACAGCTCTTTGCAAGTTTATTATCTGTCATGAAAATGGATTGAGATGGATTGCAAACTGCATTTAATATAACCTAGTGTTTCAATTGCTATACATACTGAACGCAGATGGATTTGCGTCTAACAGGCAAAATTCATCAAGCTCTATGGTCTGCTCAGTGTCATTACATCTTAGAGACATAGCTTTAAGGAATCATAAAACAGCTGTGTGTGTTTACCCTGTCAGGCACAATAAGACCCCTTGTCCAGTGAAGCAGAATACATCTAGTGGCTACTTATTTGCTTAAACCGGACTGCTTCTGTTGTTATGGTAACACATCCGGTGTGCCTGTTGACATACAAGAAGAAGACCTAAATGGGCTAAGTGTATTTAACTCTTTACTGGCATCATATGGAGAAAACCTAAAAGAAGGTACTTTTTTTTTTTGAGAAAACAAATTTTCGATCAGACTGATCTCTTTTTTGTTGTTGTTCAGTTACAGTGTAACATAACATGAGCTTTGAAGATGCATACAAATATTAATTTTGCTATTCACTCGAACGGCATTTTCAGTCTGGCATTTGGTGCATGGCACGGATCCCTGATCCACCGCAGGTGATGTCACATACAAACAGTACCATATGTGAAAGCAATCCTCTCCTGGATTCAAGCAATGAGTGAATTATTAGATGAACTTTGCACGTTAATTTTTAGTTCATGAGTATGTAAACAAAAAAGGGAAGTTCTGAGGCTACACTGGAATGGCCTTAAATAGGTGACGGAAAAGGGTGATGTTGGGCAAGCCAGGGTCAACATTCAAACAACAGTGGTAAATAATTTGTAGGACACCAATATGTAACATTTTCATCATATTTTAATATATTATGATAATCATAATATATTTATAATAATATATCTGCTTTCTGACAATTAAATGCTGTTTTTAGAACTTTCTTTGCTATGGGTTTCATACTGCTGAGTTGTGAGACAGAATGAGACAAACATGACCAAAGTTAATTTTCTACATAATTTATTTAATAATTTTTTGGGAAATTATTATTAAATCCATCGTTTTGTGGCAACACTTTTCATACCCCAACATGTGCTGATAAATAAGTAAAAAATACATCGCTATTACTTTAATAAATACTTAATAAATACATTGGTTAAGTCTATACAATTACAAAACATTGCAAATGAAGGCATCCTAAACTACGGAAATACTGTGCTGTTACAGTCCCTGATGAAAAAAAACAACACTCAGACAAGTCTTGTCTGCAAAAAAAAGAATAAAAAAAATACATTTGTTGTGTGTAAATTATGATACAGGGAGTTTTTTTTTTTTTTTACCAAAAGGCTGTCAAGATCCAAGGCAAAAAAAACATAGGCACAATAGATCATAATGCTTTGGTTAAATGCTACATATCTCCCAGTAGAGGTAAAGTGCATTTCTTAGTGAGTACATGTAATAGCTATCATTTCCATGTTTGTCACATTGCTGGTTGAGTAGCCTAGAAATTATCTTCTTTGTGTCAGCTGATTGTTTGGAATGGGCAAAGACACAAGCTCTGCTTACGTCAGTAGCACTAATATGGCACCTGATGCCTTTGACCAATGTCTGTGGTAAAATTCGCCATTAGCAAAGCAAGCAAGTGGAAGACACAATGGTAGAAAGTACATAAACGCAATAAAAATACATAGCTTTAGACTGCAAGTGTGTATCAAAATAAATTTCTTATAGACAGTAATTAAAGTAAATAAATAAACAAAAATATTAAGAGTTTTCATATTACTGTCATATTAAAGAGTCCTTGAAAAAGACTGTGATTCCAAAAACGTCCATTAAAAAATTATTCAGAAACAGACATGCGAGCAAAAACAGTGAGGCGTTTGCTGGCTACATTTTCAAAAGTGGGGGATTCAGAGCCACTTGAGCTCCCTGTGCTGCTGTAGCTCTCATGGTCTGAGAGAGACTCGTCGGAGGCAAAGCGCTGCATGCTGGCATGGCCATACCCAAAGGCACTGCTTCGGTTCTCCTTCGCAGCGCATTTGCCTACCAACGGCTCAAAGTTTGTTCCTTGGCCCCACACACAGTGGGTCTTCTGAGGCTCTGTTAGCAAAGTATGGGTATGGACATCGCTCTCAACTCGGATCTGTGGGAATGGAAACATATCACGAGTTGTGTCGTTAAATGCAGGGGACAAGACGTCAGCTGGTGGAGGAGAAACTGATGGCGCACGGCTAAAACCCATAGATTCGTAGGATGCTGGTGGGGAGACACTGCGAGAGCCGAGGAAACCGGCAAAGCTTACGCTCTGGCGGAGAACTCGCCCTTGGTGGCTGGCAGGTGTTTGGGTCTTCTGGTTGAGTGTTTGAGGATAGGAGAGTTTCTCCTCGTGGATAAAGTGGCAGCGGCTTCCATAGGGACAGTATCCAAAGTTGTAGAATGTGCGACACGCCTCTGTTTTATATTTCGGATGGCGGTAAAGACCTCGAAGCTCACTTTCACCGTGCGCAAACTGACACTTGTTACCATATTTGCAGCTGCCGTTCTCTTGGAAACTTCGGCACAGCTCAGTCTTGTACCGGTTTGAAGCCTGAGGAGCTAAAGGTGGGAATCCAGGTGGTGGTGGAAGTTCGAGAGACTTCATCTTGTTGTTGGGTATGTAGTTATCAGTCAGACTCATAGACCTGTCAGCCCTGAATGGATACTGAGGCTTTTTCGGCATGTTCTCGCTCCATATGTCAAATGACCAGCTGACCGAGTCCTCGCTTAGTTTCTCAGAGCTGAGGCTCTTCTGGGAGAAGCAGGAAGACAGCTGACGGGACGGTGTTGTTTTCGTGTGTTCTTTCGAAAAATCATCATTCAGGCTGATCTGAAGCAGGTTCTGAAAAGAAAAGTCGACGACAGTTTGAATAAAAGTCAACACAAACAACTTCTGCAAATCTGCCACGTAGGTCAAGCGAGCTAAACTACGCAACAGAGCAAAGAAGAAGAAGAAGAAGAAGCTGCCAACTTCAGTCTGAGGCAGCACGAGAGAGAGAGAGAGAGAGGACAAAAATACAAACAAAACAATAACAAAAACATAAGTCTTGGTAAGTAACTTACGCGAAGAATTTCTCCGTAGTTGTCCGACATACTTCAGTTACAGAGTCGACAGCGTTGGTGTGAAAGTGTGGCGAAGCACTGCGGGCTATGAGTGTGTGACGTGTGAGTCTCTTGCTCGGTTTTTATGCTCTCTCTCCGCTGGGTCTGGGTGGGTTCACACACACACACTCCTCCCTGCGCGGGACGACGTAACTACGGTATTCGCTGTGTTCGTGTCTGTGTGTGTGTGTGTGAGAGAGAGAGAGAGAGCAGTTGGTTGGGTGGCAGGAAAAACGTTTCAGTTTCGTCGAGCGTT
>JAQMYI010000003.1:23440036-23450999 GCA_030014275.1 Clariallabes melas | reverse complement strand
AAGATTCTTCACATGTGATCTTATATAGGGTGACAGTGGTCCCAAGGCGGGGGTTAAGATTTCAACAACTGACGGCGGTATAAAATAATAAAATCTCAGTCTTGGACTCGTTTAAATTGAAAAAATTCGTGGCCATCCATTTTTTAAAATCACATAAACAATCAAATAAGGGTTGCAACGATTTCGGATTTCCAAATTTTAAGGGCAGATAAAGCTGCGTGTCATCAGCGTAACAATGATAGGAAACTCCATATTTTGTTATTATGTGGCTTAAAGGGAACATATATAACAAAAATAAAACACAGCTAAGTACAGACCCTTGCGGAACACCATACAGAAGAGGGGCTGGAGCAGTCGATGATTCATTAAAAGAAACAGAGAAGGTTCTAGAATTCATAAACGATGAGAACCATTTCAATACAGTACCCGAAATACCAACCCACTGTTGAAGGCGCTCTAACAAGACACCATGATCTATGGTGTCGAAAGCGGCACTAAGATCTAACAATATTAACACTGCGCAATCCCTCGAATCCACAGACATGAGCAAGTCGTTTGTAACTTTAATCAGTGCAGATTCGGTACTGTGTTTTGCACGAAAACCTGATTGAAATGGATCCAGAATATTATTTTCATTAAGAAATGGCTGAAGTTGGTGATATACAACCTTTTCAAGTAGCTTAGAAAGGAATGGGAGCTTCGAAATTGGTCTATAATTTGTCGGGTCATTAAAGTCCAAACCTGGTTTTTTAAAAAGCGGAATACCCCTCTATTCAACAAAGGAAACCATAACACCAGAAAATAGCAATCAGAAAGAGTTTAGCAAGAAACTAGCATCACTACCTCTGATTTGTGCTGGAATCATGGTAATGCAAATCATGCTAGAATTTAAAGGAATTTCCTTGAGTTTTAAGTTCACACTATTTTCCCCTTCTTGTACTGGCCAAAAATATTAGATATAATAAAATAATCAATAATATTATTTTGATCTGGGATGTTTAATTTTCTTTTAGATTTCCAAATGTTAATTTTCCACAAACAATATGTTACTCAGGAATTTTGTTGCCAAAATCTTTTTGTTACCAAAGATTGATTATATACAGTTCTGGGGGAAAAAATCTAAAAAAAAAAAATTTTTTAAATCAGCATCTCTACATGTAAAGCAACCATTTCATTCCACTATCTGTTGAATTCCTACACAAGCACACCTCATTCTGTTTCATGAGGTACTAATGAGGTTATCACCTGAATCAAATCTTATTTAATGAGGAAAAGTATCAAACCACTGCTGTGGCCATCACCTTTCTCTGGCATTGTGACCAGCTGGGTGGCAAGAAAAGTGCTACTACCTCAAAGGTAATTGGAATTTATTTTTAAAATAACCATTGCCCATGCCAAAAGAGATGGAATGAGGAAAAGAAGGTTTCAATCCTGGCTTTAGTGAAACAGGGATACAGTGAGCATCAGATTACTTCCATCCTTAAAATTTTAGTAATGGCAAGACCTCAAAGCCACAGAATCGAATGCCACTCAATAACTGTTGTATGACAGCAAGTGACCTTCAGACACAGTAACCAACTGAAGCTGGGGTAAAATGCATGGTTAGGATGCTTGAAAAAAGCAAAGAAGCATCAATTATAAGCAAAGATGAGCCAGGCTGAGGTGAGCATAACACCACAGAAATTGGACTACGGACTAAGGTTATCGTCTCTGATGAGTTCAATCTTCAGCTTTGGTGAACACCTGGTAATCTATACAGTTCACTTTATTTCATTTAATTTTATTGATTTTATTGATTGATCTCAGGTCACACTCCGTTCTGCTCTGTATTTATAGTTTAAAGCAGCAGATGGCAGCATGGCTCTCTGATCAAATTCATTTTTTTTCATCCAGCCGTGTGCAGTCACAGCCTCAGACTATGATGTCATCTCTATTCAGCAAAGCATATTTATACAATTATGGAATGGTCGAACACAGATTTGTTTTGCTTTTGTAGCATATTCATTAATACAGCTTTTACGATATAAAAGCTAATGGTTCTATTATATTATGTCATGGTTAATGCAATTGCAATATGAATTTTCTCATTGAATTCCATGTTCAATGTAAATTTACAATAATACAGTATGAGCTTGCAGTTGACCTTTTTTCTTTGGCTTCACTTAACATGCATCAGAAATGAAGGGAAAATGGATTTAAACCATCTCATCAGTCAGAAATGATTTACGTGTATCATTGATCAATGGAAGATTGGCAAACTGACCTAATACAGTATCCTGTTGGTCGAATTATATACAGTTTGGTATCACTCAACTTTTATAAATATAAATAATACATAAATAAGGCTTTGATGTTTCCTTTTGGCTTTTAACACAATGAATTTCCCCCGATGAATATTCATAGTTGTTCAGAGTAATTACATTAAGCAGTGCCTAGGTAAACAAGAAGCAAGCACGAATGCTGCTCAATTTATTTAATATCAGTAATGCAGGAACAGATTAAACCTAACCTGTTTCATCCAGTGTATGCTGCTTGCCTGTCCTTATATTTAAGTTGTAGATCATACATGGGCAGTAGTCTCTAATATTGTGTATGTGCTGCCTGACATTATGAGAAACAGGAGTAGAGGAGGAAACATAAGCCTCATCTCAACAATAGGGTCAAACTATTTTATACATGAAGAATAAACCATTCCAGTTTCCATTCAGTTAAGCACGGATCATTTACAAACAATGCTCTGTGACACAGAACTGTACTGGTAGTACATCTTAATGAAAGTGGAATTCAAGGGTTACTTTTGTGATGCAGATGTTTTCTTAAATATATTTTGGATTATTTTAGCTTTATGTGGAATTGAGCAACAGAGCCATTCATGGTCTTAAGAAAAGAATTGTAATAATAATTGAGACTCAGGCTGATTTAATCGTAGACCAGACTGTAGATGTATGTAGCTTATTGTTTACACCATGTGAGTGAAATACCTTCTGAATTTGGATTTATTACTTTGGACTCATATCTATAATACTGTAGATCTGTAAAACATCTTCAGGATTGAATACAAAGGCAAGGGTTATTAATATGAATAAGGTGGATTATTTACTCTGTCATTGTTCCCCCCTTGAGATGCCTTTGGAGGAGAAGCTAGAATTAGATGGACTAAGCACTCATTGTCCAATCAATGTGCAAATTACACCAGGAGAGATAACTTAACCCTCAGTTAAGTGAAACAATACATGGAGCTAGTAGATCATTGCAGACATAAAACACTTGAAAATATGCTAATGTAACAGCCCTGTCTTTTAATGTGTGTGTGTGTGTGTGTGTGTGTGTGTGTGTGTGTGTGTGTGTGTGTGTGTGTGTGTGTGTGTGTGCATATGATGTATACATCACATACATATTTAGGAACAGCTGATGAATCAGGGACGAAGGCTTGGAATTTCCATACCTGTAAACGAGATACAAGATACAGTAAATATTCACTTCAATTCCAGCTCATGTCATGAGACTCTTTAAATAACAAGAATTTGGTATTTCCTTGGTTGGTAAAGAGCAAGGAAGAAATTAATTGGCTTTTTGCTAATACATACAGTATGTAAATAACAATAGTAATGTAGTTGTGCCTGGTTATACTTTTAAGCAAAAGTTTATTCTTCAATAGGTAACATTTCAAGTGGCAAGTTCATTATATCTCATGCATTTTCTTAAATTGTTCTAATTTTTTCCTGGAGATACTAATTTCAGGAGACACAATGAACAATGAACATTTGAAAAAAGACACAACAAACAATGAACATTTAAGGTAGTTTATCTTGTTCCTGTCTATTCTTCATCCTATTAATTAACTTTTTGACAATATGCATTTAAGTTGTTGTTGTTAGTCTTTCGTCTGCTCCTGTCGATGCCCTTCCTGATACAACTTTCCCATTTTAATCTAGGATTGGGACCGCATCCAGTGGCTAGGTTTAGGGATTGGGTGGGAATTGAACCCAGGCCTTCTACATGCCATGTGAGAAACCTACCACTGAGCCACCAATGCCCATCAGTGTGTATTTAAGTAAATGACCTAAATATTCAGGGATTCATTAATAGGCTGTAGGGAATTAGCATTCTGAGCAACAGACATAAAGGCATGAGTAGCAGATTACCAATGTCAAGCCAATGTCCATTGTCAAACCAATGGTCATTGTTTTAGCTGAAGCAGCCAAGATTGAATAACAAATAACCTGAGTCAGAAGAATGTCAGCGTGAATCACTCTGACTTATCTCTGACTTATCTTAGGCTATAATGAAGACCAGATGCTGACCTAAAGCTAATTTCTGGAACATTATCATGCACATGATGTGCTGGAAGAGTTTCTAGATGCAGCATTTAGTTATTCCTTATTTAGTATCTGTTTTAGTTGCTTGGCTGGATATGTACTTCTAAGTCCAGTTTTCATACTGATTTCCTTCCTAAGTCAGTTTCGTATACGATATATCGGTTTTTATATCAACAATCCAACCAGAGAAACACCAATAGTATAATACGCTCAAGATTAATTGTTTGATGAGGTTATTGGTTTACCAAGGTGATTATTTCGTTTATGTTAATTTGACATTGGGCTGAGTGTAATATGTGGTCCATTATCAAAAATGAGGTTGACACCCATGAGGTAATGTAAAAGGGTTGCAACTAACACTCATAAATCCTGTTGAAGCAGTAAGGGGGTACTTAGTATTGTCCACATAGTGTTTTTGTTGTTTTTTTGGCTTCATTTTTGTTAAATAAATAATGACACAATGTAAAAAAAATTCTTCTGAGGTAATATTAATACATAATATGATAGGATGATTTTTATTTAATTTTTTTACACACAAAAAACATAGAATTAAAAGAGGGGGTACTAACTTTTGAACATGACTGGACTGTAACAGTCAACTCAGTACCTTTGTTAGCATTCGATAAATTTAATGGAAAAGAATTATGGCACAGATTTTCCCTTATTGTACATTAAAATACAGATCCAGATTTTAAATATGTCTTTACAGTTTTTTTTTTTCTGATTATGAATTCAGTTCTTAATCTAAATGAACATGTTTGAACATAAAGGAATGAAAACGATTACAGAATATTTGAATTCTCACATCTCAAGGCTCTGTATTCTGATGTCTCCACCCATACATTCATTTTTTTTAATCACCATATGTTCCTTGTTTCTGCAGGGAATTTCTTGGACTGCTCATCATCTGGAATTCCTTTCCATTTGTCAGTGAAATATAACTCACAGGCTGTCAGTGAGCAGATGCGAAAGGAATTCTGTTTATCCAAACACAAAGAACTTTAATGACTCGCTACTAAGCCATTGGATGAAAACCTGCCAAGCATCATTTATTTCTGCAAGGAATGTGTTGTAAATGATTTAAAAAAAAAAAAAAAAAAAAACTTTAAACTAAAATTCATACACATTATAGGGAATCGGTACTTGAAGGTTTCTATTTTAAAGGATGTTATGCAAAGCATTTGCCAAATCAGATGAACTGTTTTTGCTGTGGCTTGCTTAAAGTAAAAGAATGGTGCTGTTTCCCGAAAAACTAATTTCACTGGAGTTGAACTTCCATGAATGACTTGGAATAACATAGTTTCATTTTGGGTTGCTAAAATGGATCTTTGAAAGAAAAGCCCACTAGCAAACATGAGTCATTTGAAACTGACTCATCTACACTAGAATTTCCTCCCTTTTTTGTGTTTTTTTTTTCACTCTCATTTTAAATTCTAAAAGTAATCTTTTTCATCCAAACTCTACAAATATAACAGTTTGATTTGTTTAAAATACCAACATTAAGCCATCTTCTCGCCTCATTCATCATTTTACTGATGAGTAAAATCTGATCATCAAACTTTATAGAAACTATCAATTATGCTATACAGCATATTCATTGTCCAAAGTAGAAAAAAAAAAAGTTACATGTCCTTTACAACCTACATTCACGTGAGGATTAATACAAAGGTATTAGTGTTGTTCTGTAGAAGGAAATGCAAGCACCAGCAATAAACGTTACTAACCCACTGCCTGTAAATAGTACTAGTTAAAGTATTTACTTGTTCATAGCAGTTGTGTTCATTCGGGTCAGGTATGTCAGACTTCTTAATCCTGGACGGCCACATCAGTTTCATGAACACATGATTCTTACAGAGTCAGGAAGGCCTTCGTTGTTTTGCTGTGTCATCTCAATTTGCTGTGTGAGATGAAGAAGGATAAAGAAATGACTAATTTGTGACTCAGCTGCAGTGCAACTACCAGTACCCTTTGTGTTACTGATGAACGTGCAGTGCGTGTGTGACCAGTCACTGTATGTCTTTAAATATCCTTTTTCTGCAGCAAATAAGAACTGTTGTGCTCCTTTTTCTATGTCTAGTTACACAACATTCCTCTTATTGTTTAATACCTGCATGTTCTTCTGTTGTCACGCGAACCTTATTTTAAAGGAGCACGCTACGGAACAAGCACACTTGGATCGTTCGACTTTATGACTTGTATCTCGCTAATTGAGGACGAGTGTTAGTAACAGAAACAAAGATAATGACTCTGACTAAGAGCATCTGAATAACAAAGCATTGTGAGAGTTTCTCTACAGTCTTATGCTTATGTTCAAATAACATCGAAAGATTCATGTCAAGTAAATAGTAAAGTGCACCTGTGACTTTTTTGTTTCCATATTCTGTAGATTTCCAACTTTTCTGTAATTTTTTAAAACAAAGTTTTCAGCATGTGATTAGGAAGAGGTGTCAAATGCCTGTGCATTTATAGAAATACTATCCTGGCATGTAGTTTCCAGTAGAAAATTCCAGACTTGCCAAAGATACGAGTGGTAGTGGTGACTTTTTGTATGTTTTATCCATTACATCAGAATTAAACAGCCATTAAAAGCAATGCTTCATACATTACAAAACATTCATTTCACACGTATCTGTATATGGGGGCTCTGGTGGTGCGTCTGATGTACCAACCAATATGTTTGCAAAGCCACGGTGACACACAATCACATGATTATGAACACGGAAGTGCACACCACAGTGAGTCGGAGGCCTGTTTAAGCATCTCACTTAGAAAAACAGCAAGCTATGTGATGTGTGGTTAGTATTTAGGGAAATGATTTGAGGAAATGCTCAGTGCAGACTTGTGACATTAACACGTGTATGACCTTTGTAAATGTTCGTTCTTTTGGACCTTTTTTTGGAACATCGTAAAATTAAAAGGCGACGTGGTTAGAGCTGTTGTGAAGATTTGCTTTAGTGTGTTTTCTGGGGTTGCCTAGGTAGCCTTTTGAATTATGCTTGGTATTTTAGTCTTGTCTAAGAAGTCAAGTTATATTAAAAAGAGAAACAATACAACAACCACAGCAGTTAAAGTATATTTCCATATACAAAATAGAACGTTGAAATAACTGAACTTGAGAAAGCCCTTCCCTAGAGAACAATCTTCTCCCTAGTTCTCACTTCCTCTAAATTCCCATTTCTCTCTTTCATTGCTACTGACGTACTTTCTACATGATATACTGTAGCTTTGTGCTGACCACATCGATTTAAACACTCTTGTTTGTCCTAAACATTTCCTGCTTACCCCACAAATCAACAGACCAGACAAAGAGCCTTCCAGCTGTCAGCACTCAGTTTCTCAATCTGATATTCCTGACATCCTCACACGGCACCATATTTCAGTCTGTATTAGACATCTACTGCGCTTCCCAGCTCTACACACCTGGTTAGGCAACATACTCTTGAACTGCAACAGCTTGTGATCATTCACCTGATTTGTCAGCTCGAGCACTACTGAATGTCTAAAAGATAAATATTGATTCTTCTACAAGCAAGCATCCTTCAAAGCAGTGATGACATGGCATTCTGATATTCATCATCGATGGCAATGGCAACCTTTCAATTCATTGAGTTCAACTGAAATTTCACAAATCAGAAATTGATTAGAAAACAACGAATCACCTTCCAACGCAGTGGCTCCTCCATCCAGAAAGTTCACAATGTGATAAGGAACCTCTATGAACAGATCGTATTCATCTCTGCATTTTTTTTCTCTTCTTCCTACCGTTCTCCATTTGCACACATCTTCTGCCTTTCATCCCAACAAGTTTTCATTCCAAATCCCACACCAATCAAACCATATTTCATACCATACTGTTCTTAATCTTAGCTCTTTCACACATTGTTTCTCACCTACAATACCTCTCCTCATATGCAGTCTCTTTAAACTGATAACCCTTCTCCCTCTCCATTTCTTTTTCTCCCTAAGATTGCATCCCCTTTTTTAAACAACAGCAGTCTCATTACCTATCTCCATCCACTTCTTCCCAGCTTCACCTATTTATCTTTCCTCACTTAATCACTCACTCTCACTCATCGTCTATACTGCTGTATTCAGGGTCGTGGCAGGCCTTGAGCCTATCCCAGGAGACTTAGAGCATGAGGTGGGATACACTCTGGACAGGGTGCCAATCCATTGAAGGGCACACACATACCCACTCATTCACACAATATGGATTTTGGGAACGGGAATTATCCTAATCTGCATGTCTTTGGACTGTGGGTGGAAACTGGAGTACCCGGAGTAAACCCAGTAAGCACGGAGAGAACATGCAAACTCCATGCACAAATGTGAGAAAATATGTATAAATCAAAACAGTCAGACTGTCCCTGATGACGGGGGCAAGGAAAAAACTACCTGAGATGGCAATAGGAAGAAACCTTCAGAGGAACCAGACTCAGCTGGGAACCCATCCTCATTTGGGTGATATTTGATATCAGGGATTGTTTTGCAGTCATAGTGAGTGCTGGGCAGCTGGAAGTTCAATATAACAGGAGAGGTATTTAAGTTAATATGGAGTTAATTTTCGTTATTGGAGGCTCAGGTACAAAACAGTAGGAAAGTCCAGTCCTGGTCTATTGAGTGACCGCAGTTACAAGTCAACAGAGAACAGTCTGCAACAGTCAAGTCTAATTAATTAGTCTAATTAAGCCCTGTCTCCACACTCTGTTCCAAGCAGACCACACGGGGCCTCCATGCAACAAGATCTTCAACCAGAAGCGGTGTACCAGGATGAATCAGACAGGACCAGAGGGCAGATGGGGTCTGGATCACTGGCAGCTCAGGAGCGGTATGTGTAGTAGAGAGAGAGAGAGAGAGAGAGAGAGAGATTAGGTATGGTTCATACTCATGGTTATTCACTCATCACACCTTCCATGGTTCAACCCAGTTCATACATGCCATTTTCACTCATTCCAACCTGCTGTATCATACAAGATCCCCTTTCTTCTTCTTCTACACTTACATGTGCCATAACATTAAGACTATCCTAGAAACAATAATTTTCAAACCTTATTAGGTTCCGTCATCTCTAAGACTTCTCAAAGAAAGTTCTGTTACAGATATTCTATACATTCTATTCTTCTTTCTCTTTCATATCTTCCTTTTACCTAATGCACTTTATTCACCTCCTTCTGCTACATACAGTAGATGAAGTCATCTACAATCTCTCAGGTGGTAATATTACCCTCAGGCAAGTCTTCAAACTATTGGAACCATACTTCATCATCCTTGATGCCCTTTCAGGACATGAATGACCCGTCAAAAACCTCTGTAATACACTGAAAATCGATCGTTCATACTTGTCACTTTGGACACCAAAGTTTATAGCCATAATGTCAATTTTTCACTGCCTGTCTTTTTCGTCTCAGTCACACTTCCACTCTACAAGGCTATCTATTAACTTCCTCAAAATGGTGCTTAACTGGATTCCTTCATGTCTCCTCCAAAGACATTCATACCTCGAGACTGTAACTTCACTGGGTCCTCGTCTCCTGTGGTTCGCAAATAACACCAATGCCCAATTAATCAACCAGAAATAAATTAACATGGCATTTTAAATTCTAGGTCACTAGAATGCAATATGATTAACAAACAAAGTATAATATAAATGCAGTATAATTTAAAAATGCAATGTCATTTTAAATTCACAGCCAGAAAAAAAAAAGCAGATGAAGATATTAATGAAAAAATTAGTTCAAATCAGGTTACACATGCCATAGTCAGTTGACACGCTGTCACTGTAACTTGATGGAACAGGATTTAATTGCCTTGTCAACACAGACATTTAAATAGAATCAAGGAGGAGAATTCCCTGAATATGTCATAGGGTGAGGTAAGAAATGAACCTTCCCAAACACTATTATAGCAATACTATTGTTTGTTCTGTAGATGTCAAATGAATGACAGCTGCATTCAGCTAAATTACTACTTATTGTTATTAAGAGTAATTAAGGTAGAAAACCTGAACAAGAGTTTCAAATAACTATTGGCATTTCCTACTGTCTCAGATGCTTTTTTTTCTTATGCTTATGGAACCTCGGATTTCGAGTAACGCGGTTTTCGAGTGTTCCGCAAGATGAGCAAAGATTTCTAATAAATTTTGACTTGGAAAACGAGCAAGTCTTGGTTTACGAGCACCGAGTATCATGTATCACGCATGCACTTCTTGTTTTGACGCCGAGCATCACGTGATCACAAATGAGCCAATAGTTTTTCTCTCTCTTGTGCTGCGGAATTGTGGGTAATCGTCTCCCCTGCTTAGTCTTAGTGCACATCTCTTACTGGTATAATCAACATCCGTGCATGCGTGTACTGTTTACTATAACAACGTGACCACATGTGTGCATGTAAAACATATTTTATTTTGTGTCTGTATGCGTGTGTGTACAGCGCGCGTGTACTAGTGATGCGCGGGTTGTCTGTTAACCCGCGGACCCCGTGGGTAACCCATGGGTCGGGTTGGGGAGGGTAAAGAAATTGTCACTTTAATTGCGGGGCGGGTTGGGGCGGGTCATTAAAAACAAAATAAAATAAAAAATCCATGTATGTTGCGTGCAATTCCGCTGCCAGTCACAACAAAAACAAAGAAATAAAAGTGAAGATGG
>JAQMYI010000003.1:23409832-23426781 GCA_030014275.1 Clariallabes melas | reverse complement strand
TTCCTTGCCACTGTCGCCCTCGGCTTGCTCATCAGGGACTATCTGACCATTTTGATTCATACACATTCACATTCCATGCAAACTTAAATAATTCTTTTGATTGTGTAAAGCTGCTTTGCGACAAAGACAATCGTTAAAAGTGCTATACAAATAAAATTGAATTTAATTGAGACCAACTTTGATGGATTGTAGTGCAGAGCAAGAATTGTGTACAAATCTCACATTTACCAAAAAGTCCCATAAAGTCCCATTGAAGAGGCTTGCAAACTGTGTCAGAACTTATACGTTTCACCCACGGGGTGCAAAAGGTGCCCACATTTGCCACATTGACTTACAATGGGGAATTTGGCACGTAACTAGTCCTGTAACGTTCGTCATAGACCCATGAAAGAGGTGTCAAATCGTGCATCTCATTTGTAAATGGGGTGCTTGACATGACTTTTCTAAGGGTTAGGCGGTTAACTGTCCCAGCAGGGGGCAATTAACATATAATGGCAACTTCCATAGGAACTGTGAAACGTAACCTTTACGGGGTCTTTCACATATAATCATGATGCTCATAAGCCACACCCCTAGCAACCATTTAGAGCACCCTAGCAACTCAAACCCATGGAGGATTATCTTCACAACAGTATATCATAGAGACATGGGGATTGGGTTTTATCATTCATAGTCCACAGAAGCCTTTGATTTCTTCATTAGCTGGTGTCAAGTCACTCCCTAGCAACAAAACAGAGTACCCTAGCAACCATTTTGCAAGACATTTATCTCTGCCTCAGAACATTGGACAAACATGTCAGTTTCGTTTTTTTGACACATGCCAGCAAAGAGGGCTTCTAACATGCTATACATGCTAGCAGTGACTAGCTACATGCTAATATCCGGTAGCTAAGTACTACAACAAATTAAAATTGTGTTGGCATCAGGCAAGTGATAATGCTAATCACACTGGAGTCATGCTAGCAACATGCTAATCACATTGTAATCATGCTAGCAACATGCTAATCATGTTAGCATCATACTAACAAAACGATAAGGATGCTGCTGGCAACATGCTTATATAGTTAGCATAATGCTAGCAATCTGCTAATCATGTTAGAATCGTGCTAACATGGGGGTGGGAAAACCAATCTGTCTCTCAGGATCATTGTGAAGCTTTGACGCCATGCCCCTAGGCCACAGCAAGCACCACTCACATTTTCTTCAGAAAATGTACCTCTCTAGTTATTATTATTTTCATTATTATTATTATTATTATTATTATTATTGGTGGTACAGTGGCTTTGTGGTTAGCACAGTCGCCTTACACCTCTAGGGTCTAGGTTTGATTTCCGACTCCGGGTCTGTGTGCATGGAGTTTGCATGTTCTCCCCGTGCTTGGTGGGTTTCCTCCAGGTGCTCCGGTTTCCTCCCACAGTCCAAAGTCATGCAGATAAGGCTACTTGGTGTTCCCAAATAACTTGTAGTGTGTGAATGAGTGTGTGCATGCGATGGATTGGCACCCTGTCCAGTGGTCACCATTGGCCACAGTCCTTAGTTAGACTACAGAGGTTCTTGGATGGATGGATGGATGGATGAATTATTATAATTATTATTATTATTATTATTATTATTATTATTATTATTATTATTATTTAGTGCTATATTAATGATGCTTAATTTAACTTTTTTATTTTTTATTATTTTAATAATAAAACTGTGTTATTGCTGTAAAAGAAAGAAAGAATAAATGAATGAATGAATTTATGTGTAAGCAACACATTTTTTTTTTTAGAAACAATAATTTTGTTAAAGGAAGATCCTAACAACAATAGTAAGACAAATGTGTGTGTGTGTGTGTGTGTGTGTGTGTGTGTGTGTGTGTGTGTGTGTGTGTGTGTGTGCATTCACATGTGTGGGTTGTTTGGCAGGGGAGAAACAGATAGACATAATCTGAGGGAGTGAAATTTCTCTGGCAACATCCTGGAGGAACTAAACACCTCCAGTATACACCACTGTTTGTTTCTATATGAGTCATATACGTTTGCCATCTTTTTTACATTTCACTTATTGTCCTTACAGTGTGCTGTTTTATATATACATCCTTCTTCTGCAAACAAAAGAAGAACTCAGTGAAACAGAAAGAAATAGGTATAATACTCTGGTGCTGCTGTTACTGTCTGCCTAACCAACAGGGGGCAATGATGTTCTTTGAGTCCTTGCAGTAGGTTAGAGAAAGTATCAACCATATGCCATGGACCTTGTCATGTTCAAAGATTTATTTACTCCTTTACAGCTCCTATAGTACCTTCTCTAGTAACGATGCAGTCACAGGGAATTGTATGGCAGATGATCTACAGCTAATAAAAAGGGTTTAAATACTAAGCCTTGAATGTCAGCACAGGTCTCTATTTCTGGTTCTTAGTGACATGACATGATTTTTAAAAATTATTTTCAAGAGAGTGAAGAAAAAGAGCTTTATAAAGGAACAAGCGTTCACAGCTGTTATAATATATGACTTTGGTTAAATGACTAGTGTAATCTGATTTATCACTAGGATAATTAATAAATAAAGGAAAATTCAGCCATCTATCCAAGATGGCATTGCTAAGCAGTGGTTGGTCACAGTGACCTATGACTTTCACACCAGATGCCATTGGATGGAGAAGATACGTTGCTGAGGACACCAGTAACTCTCTGGTAGCTTACAGGTACACACATATACCCATTGATTCACTATGGGCCATACCCATACCCATTCATTCACTATGAGCAATACCCATGCTCACTTATTCACTATGGACAATTCCATACTTATTCATGCCCTCTGGACCTGTCTGACTCATCCTGGTGTCCCGCTTTTGGTTGGAGATCTCGTCTCATGGATGCCTTGTGTGGTCTGTCTGGAATGTGTGTGGTTACTGGAGACGGTTCCACTTTACCATGAAGACGGTCCTGGCCTCAGCTTTATATTGTACAGCTAGGTTTTCTTATATTTTTCTTATATTTTATATTTTGTCATAACTTCTATAGATATTTTTTTCTTTCCTAAGCTATTTCTTATTTTATTCCATATTTATTTCCTATCAATAATCTTTTTTTTAAGGGTCACAGGCGATCGTTTAAGCATTTCACTGCATATCGTACTGTGAATGACTGTGTATGTGACAAATAAAATTTGAATTTGAGCTGATGCTGACAGCTGTTCTCGGAGGACTTGTGACTGCAGTCGCTTGATAGTTAAGGACTGGAGTTTTCCACAGTCTACCTGAGCCTCCAATAACGAACTGGACTCCATATTACTGTAACTTAAACACATCTCCTGTTATACTTAACTTCGAGCCTTCTAACACACAGTGTGACTGCAGATCAATCCCTGCTTTTTCCTTATCACCCAAATGAGGATGGGTTTCCTGTTGGGTCTGGTTTCTCTTAAGGTTTCTTCCTATTAATTTTTCTATGGGCAATACCCATACCCATTCATTCAACATGGGCGATACCTTACCCATTCATTCACTATGGGCGATCTGGAAACACCAAACAGCCTACAACATTTGATTTGTGGAAAGAAACCAGAGTATATGGAAAAAGACTCCAAAGCTTAGTCATAACATGCAACCTCCTTGCACACAGAATGGAGGAGTGATTCGAGCTCCACAAGGTCAAGGTGATAGCACTAACCACTAAGCCACTATGCAAACCCTATGAATCAAAACTGAATTATAAACACCTGTATATGAAATAATGTTTAGTTTCTTCTTGCCGTTGACCTTAACAATTTTTATGGGAGGCATTCATGTCAAACTGGGACTTGTGATAAAATTTTATGTAAATGAAGGAGTAAAACTGATTGACATTTACAGAAGACTTCAAGCACAGTAGGGCGATGAGACGCTGAGCTGCAGTAAAACATTGGACTGCAGTCGTTGAACGCGTGAACATTGAGTGAGCAGAATTCCTGATCCTTGAAAATTGATGGGTAACTTGTTGCCAACTTGTGAAACTTCTGAGATTATTTTCTGCTCATCACAGTAATACAGTGTTTTTGGTGTTACTGTGAACTAGAATATATCAGTCTGTCTATCTAAATTAATTTGAGAACAGATTATTAAACTCCTCTAAATATGATCATTTATCAGCTCTATCTAAAATACAACATGATACAACATGGCACAGCAATTATATTATAAAAAAAAACTTTAGTAAAGTTAATAAAATAAGCTTTACCCTGGCTCAAACATAGCATTATTATACATACCTTTAAAGTCAATGAAATGCACCTTGAAAACCACCATGTATTACAAAATGACAGATTCTCATTCCTATTTGAAGTTCATCTATTCACATCCCAAGGACTGCATAAATTCTATCCATTATTCATAGTTAGTTAGACTTAAATGTATCTGCTGTGAGAATGAGGAGTAGAAAAAGCAGGGAACTGTGCAGCAAAAAATATGGATTCCCCAAGAACTTCATAGATCATGGCATGTCCCATGTTTCAAAATACTGAGAGTATGGACACACTCATCCACACAATCCACTAAGAGGACTGCGAGAATTCCTATAATAAAATAATGACAAAGATTATCCTCACAAGATGCAAGATGATCTGAGACACAGATTTCCTTTTAAGAACCCTCCACTCATCTCCTCCAAAAACACAAAATATCTGCTTGTCAGAAGTGAGATAAATAATCAGGCTGATAAAATATCTCTCATACTTCCATGTGACCATTTTGGCTTTTTTACATGCAAATTTATAACCACAGCCGCTAAACCCACGAGCCTTAAAGAATAATTTTTGATTACCCATCACCACGGGAGTTGTTTACTGTCTTTCCTGTAAGAGATGTAATCAACAAAACATTGAAAAAACCAAGAGAAGACTGACTGATGAGTTTGTCAAGCTCAATTTTACCATCAGAATGAAGGATTTCTCCTTTCCATTAGCAAGACACTGAAAACAGCAGAAAGCATTACACAAATATCTATCATTTACAGCATTTATTTTTTATTAGCGTTTATTGCTCTTTTATGCTACATAGCAGAATAACAAAGACTTATGCAATTATTTCATTTTAATTATAGCCCACTTGATTATTTGAAAAGGATTATTTTATTTGGCAGGCCAGGAGCGTTTTTTGGAGTTCTTGATTTAATTCTTACTCACTTCTACCCTAGTAACATTTTGTATGATTCTCTGTCTGATGAGCTTGTGTATCATGTCTCTGTTTATCTACAGTATGAGTGGCCTCATCACATCACCCTCTCCATGCTGTTGACAGCACCAAACTGGCAGCTGCATATCACATTGTTCCTCATGTTTCTCATTCAGACTTGATTTGTTCAGGCTTGCATGTAACCATAGTGATATCTAGTGTAACCAGGATTTGTTTATGCAGAACTAATGAATAGTGATTGATATTATTTTCCAGCGAAAAATATCTCCTGTGCATCCATTTCAGACTTAGTGATGTTTGGAAGCATGAACGAGAAGGTAACATTCTTTAAATGGTGGCGTTGATTCAATGCATGGGACTTACAGTACCTGCATGGCATGGCCAATGTTTTATCAGTTCAGGTCTTCAGTTGTTTTGAGTAGACTCCCATTTCAAACCAGGGCTTAGGGAATGAGTAATGCTTCCTAGAGAGAGAGGAGGGAACATCAATATTTCTTCTATCCAATTGAAATCTAATAGAAGAGCAAAATATAAACAGACGTAAACATATGGAAAGAATTGTGTTTTGCTGCTAGAACCTAAAAAAAAAATTAATGAATTAAAAAAAACTCTTTTTCCAGTAAGCCTTTTCCAGCGATGTTAAAAGTCATTAATGAAAAATGCAAAAGTAGAAGTAGAGAAGACAGCAACCAGTCTACTCACAGGTCCAGAATGCAATGCAGCTCAATACAAATCATTTGCACTTACTTAGGTTAAAGTCCCAGAAGATCTAAGTCTATTAGATGAAGTTGTAGCTTTGGAAGAAGCTGGTCAGAGTGTAAAGATGAGATAGATGCAGTGAAACAGTAAGACAGACCAAAGGACTAAAGTGCTGCTGCATCACTTTCTTTAGTTAGAGATGGCATGAGAACTAATTAATACTGATTCTATCATTAATAGGCAGCCGAACAGCAACGTGGGTAAATACAGTAGGACGTGTTAGATTTACCCAGTCAAATGTTCCTCTCCATGTGGAATCGAACCAGCTGACGCTTATACAAAACCCACTATATTAATCACCTTATGATAAAATATTGTTAATAAAAATGACTGCATGGTGTATTATATGCATAAGAAATGAAAGATAGCGCATCTACTTGCTAATGAAAGGCTTTGCAAATATTATATCCATGCCTTATTTTCTATGTCAGGTAGATTAAATAAATCATCTGACATACCCCCCCGCCCCTTAATGAAAATGTAAAAGTTTTCTTCTTAATATTATCTGCACATCTTGCTGCAATTCATTCATCCATTACTGCACATACCTCTAATGAGATTTGAGCTGTAGGTCAATGCCTGACCTCTATTCCTTTCCCATCTCCCCTGTCTTTTGTCTAAATCATCAGCCTTAGACACTCATTTTCTGCCATTAAACAAGTTAAGCAGGTTTAACCAACCAAACCCACAGAGATTTAAATTATTCGGCAAAGTGTGTGTAGTAAATTAGTTGAGTACATGTTCCTGCCTGTGTGTAATAATAATAATACATTCTTTTGGATTGTGTGAGTGAATGTTCCTGGATCGCTGAGCTCTGGTTTTACCTAACACAGACAAATAACTGTAAATGATCACAGTTTTAAAGGAAATCTCTCACTCTTCTGTCACAAAAATTCCCATAATCCATGAAAGCACATACAATATATCACCCTACCCATTACTCAACCCCCCCACACATTGCAAATTAAAGGCAAAACCCTCATCATACTGAGAAATAAAATTCCAGGAGGTTGTTTGTCGTAGAGTTAGATTTTTTTTTATGCAACTAGGTTGTATTTGGAACTTCTACTACAGTAATGGAAAGGGGAAAGTATGAATAAACTTCTTCTGATGGTACATAGCAGTTTATCTCTGAAGCCTCTGAGTAATAAACATGTCACTGACCTCTGATGCAGACTCTGGTTTTGTATTTGCACAACACAGATTACTGCACGTACATTTCAACGTAACAGACTACCTGTTCTCTCATTACAGCACTTGTACATGGTTTACTGTAATTGTGCCATGGATTTCCCCTTAGAGTTTTTTGTTCTTCAGGACTTATATTCCAGACATCAGTTCCCAGTATGTTCTTCACCACAGTCAAATGTCAGTCATATGATCTTTTTAAATATATTAGCCTGCAGCTTGTTTTGTCAAAATAGTTTGTCTATTTAAAGTCCATATTTTTGTGCTGCATTTCCCGGCATATGTTGTTTTTTGTCTCGGTTACCATGTGGTGCATTAGCATGAACACATAGCCTGTAGCCTAGCCATAGCCTTAGTTCTACTATTTCTGTTTGGATTTTTGTGTTTGCTCTTTTCTATTATGAGACTTCAAAAATATATAGAGAAATAAAGGTAGAACACCCCGTCTCTCGAATTTTCACCTTAAGAACTGAAATTTTGCAAGAAATTTGCCTCGCCATTCAAAGCATTTTTGACATACGAGCGACCGAACCGATGCGAACAAACCACCGGGAGACGTTCAAAACTTGTTTGCGTCAATGGAAATGGAGTTTATTTAGTGAAGACATACTGTAACACTATTGGGTCCCAAGAATGTTAGAAGGACGTTAGCAAGAAGAAAATGAAGCCGCTCTCTGCCGGTGCCACGAGAAATCATGGCACCGGCAGAGAGCATGTCTATTTACTTCAAAATATGAAATAAATAGACATTAAGGTTAGGTGAGGCTCAATGTCTATTTATTTCATATTTTGCTTCATTTACATGTCTATTCTAACTGTTTGGATTGTTTTTACATGCAAAAATATGATTATAGTGTCGGAAATCTGTGATATTTGTAATATTTTCTGGTGGCTGGAACGAATTCTCTGCACTTACATTATTTCCTATGGGAAAATGCATTTTGCAATAGGAAATTTTGCCTTAAGAACTCGCCTCTGGAACGGATTAAATTTGTATACCGCTGTATTAAAAAAAAAAAAAAGAAGAAGTCTGCATTTGCATCCAGCTTCACGTCAAATCATGACAAATAGTACTTTTAATGGAGTATAATTATATTATATAACTTTTCCTGTTAAAAAGGTTTTTAAAATAAACAATTCAACTTCACTACATTTATTTTTAACCATCATTAGGTTTAGTAATTATACAGTGTGTAGGAAAGAGAAAATTTTTATCACTTACTCACTCATTGTCTATACCGCTTAAACCTGTATACAGGGTCGCATGGGGCCTGGAGCCTATCCCATGAGACTATCCCACGAGTACACCCTGGACAGGGTGTCAATCCATCACAGGGCACACACTCATTTACACACACGCTATGGACAATTTGGGAACGACCAATTAGCCTAATGTAAATGTCTTTGGACTGTGGGAGGAAGCTGGAGGAAACCCACTAAGCACAGGGAGAACATTTAAACTCCATGCACACAGAGTCAGGAATCGAACCAGGTCTGGAATTGAACCCGGACCCTGGAGGTGCAAGGCAACAGTGTTAACCACTAAGCCACCGTGCTGCCTTGAATTTAAATTTAATACCCAATTAAAATAAAGTACAAAAGGGGTGTTCGAATCAAACCTGGACTTTTCATTATGCAGAATAACAGAACACAGGTCTGAGAGTGAAATCTACCTTTATTTCTCTATATAACCCCCTGCTACACTAATTCACCCAGCATTTCACTAGTGCTTGGTACCATCAAGGTAAAAAAAAACAAAAAACATTTCAGCCATGTAAGCACTCAGGCAACCATTTAAGAGAATGTTTACACATTTCTCATGGGTGGGAGTGGAGGGGGTGTACTGGTTCTGGTGAGGTTTTGCAAGGTGGGATGCATACTAACATTATGTAAGCTGAAGAAATATGTTACCCATCACTTTAGTCAAACCAGTCAGAGATGGAGCGACTCATACGAGAATCAGATTTCTCCGGCAAAGTTTTTTTTTATTTTATTCAGTTATGTCAAGTGAAGGTGGGCTTGGAAGGTTCTAGAGAAAATAAGACATTCTAATGCTCAGACCAGGGAAATAAAAGAGTACAACTTAACTTGAACTAGTTCATTTCCTTATGCTTGAACATTTGCTTATTCAAATTTGTGAACTATTTCATTTTAATGTGTGTGATCTGAACTTTAATCTAGCTCTTATGAAGTGTGAATTTATAAAACACTGCATCCTAGGCCTTCTTTATTAATTATCTTTGGTTTAAATGCTTCAGAGAGATGATAATCCGTGAATAGTGCGAGCACAAACCATGGTGATATCAGTATTTCTCAGTGCAACATCCAAATGTAAGAAGTATGTATAAACCATTTAAATGGTCAGATCTCTTGATGTTTTACAGTATGAAAGTGATGTATTAAACTCTGATGTTTGGTTAAGGACTTCCTTTTGAGTTAATTATATCTAAGCAATGGAATCCTATAAGCGAAGCACAGGATACTATTTAAAAGACATCTTTGATTGATAGCTAAATATGTAGATAGAAACATATAAATTGTAGTATACGTTAATATGGGTGTGATCATTTAAAATTGTCACAGTAAAAAGAAGTTATTTGAATGATACCTTGGCTCAATCAAAAAATCAAAAATAAAAAAACATTTCAGATCATTTAGCCGGCTATGCCCACTTAAGTTTGCAATCATTTGGATAATATGCAAAACATGCCTTTGCAAACTGAGCCTATGATTGTTGATGTGCTTGCACAAAAAAACTGGTGTCATAAAAATAAAAAAATTAAAAAGCTGGTGACTGGTTGCATGTTCGTGTATATAAATGATATTGGCATGCTCAGGATGAAATATTGAGTCTAAAATATTAGAGTATGATCATCTGTGTGTGGGGTATAGAGTAACATCAAGAATTACTTAAGTAGTTTGGCTTTTATTCTTTTATTCCGTTAGCCATTGCTTGTATAAAGAACTGGACAAACCCTCTGTGACATCACTCATTGGTTGTCTGAAGAGCGGTTTTGAGCCTCAACTGTGGGAGCTCTGGTCTTCACCACCGTCTTGGCTGACTCCACCTGAACCCGACTAAATCCATAAATGGCCAACTGGGGACAGCGAAGAGTCCCTTGCTGTTAGATGGAGCACACCTACTTACCTCTGTTACCACAAGCTAGCTAGCATATCTTTAGCTTAGATAAATTATCTTAGCTGAGGTGGCTAAGGATTTTATATGCGATCGCTGCATTTGATTGAACTCCATCATCCAAACACTACATGTCGTCCCATGTGAAATCCTACATTTCTTGTGGTAAGTTGAACTACAACGATTCCAGTTAGCTGGATAGCCAAAGTGATGCTTAGCAGCCACACTCATTATGCATACATACAGTTGTACAGTTGGACATTTAAACATTAGGGTCAGCTCCTAGTGGACATTCAATGAACTGCATTTTTTGGCACTTGCACATTAGCACATGCATTTGATAAGGTTAGTAATAAGCTATTTTCATAAAATATCTATGTTATCGATGGTCTTTCCACTATTCTACATCAAGTTGCAAAAACTGGCTTTCTTTTCCAAAAGTTAGTAATTCCCCCACCCCCGCCCCCTTTAAGACACGGTGGTTTAGTGGTCGCTTTGCACCTCAATGGTCCGGGTTTAATTCCCAGCCAGGTTCGATTCTCACCTCTATGTTCTCCCTGTGCTTGTTGGGTTTCCCCTGGGTACTCTGGTTTCCTCCCACAGTCTAAAGACATGCAGGTTAGGCATTCCCAAATTGTCCGTATTGTGTGAATGAGTGTGTGTATGTGTGTACCCTGTGATGGATTGGCACCCTGTCCAGGCTAGACCCCGCCTCATGCCCAAAGTCTCCTGGAATAGGGTCCAGGCTCCCTGTGACCCTGTATACAGAATAAAGCGGTATAGACAATGAGTGAGTGAGATATATAATAAAAATATATAATAAAAAATAATCTGATCATTCTGGGTCTTAGTATTAGGCAAATATAACCTCAGATGAACAACAATATCTAACATTTATTATACATAATCAATTTAGAATATATAACTTATTGGAAAACTACAGTTATACACATGTGAATATAATGTAATTCTTCCAAAAGACGACAATGATGAAACGTGTTGTCCAACACGACAGGCCCATATCTTCCGTAGATGTTCCACTGGGTTGAGATGTGTTGATTCTGGGTAAATGCCTGTTGAGAGCCATCTGTGTGTTCCATGCATAAGCTGCGCTTACAGCATTGGCAGAGTTGCCACCAAGGGCACTACATTATTTAAAATTGGAAAATGGTGCTTATGAATACAATCGCACAAATGTAATACAAGAAAAGTAAGCCAAGAACAGTTGGGAAAAAAATGTCTTGTAGATTTTAGAAAGAGATAAAATTCTTTTAGATCGTATTTTCTTAAATTCTTATTTGTTCTTATAGTATTACTTACATACAAGGCTTTAAATGGTTTAGTTCCCACATATCTAGCCAGTCTTCTGATACACTACAATCCACCGCATTCCTTAAGATCACAAAACTCCGGACATCTGGTAGTTCCCCAGAATTTCTAAATCTACAAAAGGGTGTAGGACGTTTTCATATTTAGCTCCAAAGCTTTGGAATAGCCTTCCAGACAATGTTCGGGGCTAACACACAGTTTCCCAGTTTAAAAGTAGACTCAAGACGCATCTCTTTAATCTGGCATAAACTTAATTCATCCCATAACCTCATACTTCCAGTACATCTATCCTGAATGGAAACTACACTAATTCTTTCCACCTGTTGTTTATTTTTCTAGAGATTCTGGAGATTGTGCCAGCTTCAGTAGACAAAGGCCTACCCTGCGAGGATCCTGATGCATCCAGAGAAGGACCAGCTCCAGCTGGATTCAGCTTTATGATGGTTGGAGCTACACATGCTGCTCCTGTGCTCCCAGTGATCCAGACCCCATCTGCCCTCTGCACCTACTGACTCATCCCTATGCTGAACTGGACTTCATGTTAATTTAAATTAACATGAATTAATTTGTTATATTGAACTTTCAGCTGCAAAAAAAATAAAACCATTTTATAACTCTTCTTCTGCTGCTCTGGTTGGTCCCACATAGGCCCTGTTCACACCTGACATTAACATTCATCCTGGGTGATCGTATTAAAAGAGCTGAGATGCATACCCATTTACACTTGGAATTATGAATGCATCTCCAGTGACCACTTGTAATAGGATTTAGCATGTTGTTCTTGCTGGATAAAGGTGATCACACACATTTACACACACACACACACACACTGTTTCAGAAGGGTCAAATTATTGTCCTACATGAAGCAAAGTAAGCACCTAAGAAGATTTTAAATTGGGTTAAGCATTGTCCAACAGTTTTTTGAAAACTGGAAGGATAGTGATGAACCATCAGCATTATGGAAGAGGTGTGGTCAGAAAAAGATCATGGATGGAGATCACCAAAATCCTTGGTGAAAGCGCTCATAAAAAATCATACATAGCAATCAGTAAGCATTTCCACGTGCATAATGTGATTGAGTCTAAAACACTGTGTGGTCTTACGAAAACCATTTTTCAGTGAAACTAATCAGAGAAAAAAAGGTGATGACCTGAATGTACTGAATGACCAGGTTATCACATGAATGGAGTTTTTTCTTCCTTGATGGCACAGGCATATTCTCGGGGCTCAAATGTTGAAAGAGTAGTTCTGAGAGCATGGGGAATCATTTTCACACATGAATTGGCCACCACATTGTACGCTATAATCAAAGCTAAGGGTGGTCGAATGAAATCTTGAGTGTGCGACTTTTTTCACCAGGCAGTGTATTAGCTCAGTGTTCCACTGCATTTATTTTCAGGCAGTAATTTTCACCTAATTCTATCTCATGTAGAGGCTGCCCTGTGTGCTAGACCTCTGAATGTGATTTGAGTGATCCAATCACAATGCATTCTTGAGACAGATTTGACACCATTCACACTTGTACATTGCGCTGACCGCTGACGGTTTGATAACTCATGATGCATGTTAGTGCCAGGCGTAAGTGGAACCATGGATCGCCCAAAGATTTGGTTCATGTCTCATTCCTGCTTCAGCGGATAATCTTACCTGCACTGTAGAGTTTCACCTGTTCTTTCTTAGATGTACCGTTTATTGGTTTAATCAAAAAGACTTCACACTGTGCTGCTTGTGTTCACTGTTCTACAGCTGTATACACTAATAATTTATAATCCTGTACGGTACTATTTGGTGTCACCTATGTAAAAGATGGGCTTGCTTTTGTTTTTGGTTGCCATAAAGTTTCCTTTTTAATCATTTGTCCTAGGGAGTGTTTACATGCAATCCAAACCTACATCTGGATTTCTGCTTTGGGAATTTAATTTAATTTGCCTGCTGGGCTTAGTGGTTAAATGCTCTGGATTACTCATTAGAATGTCAAGGGTTCAAGCTGAGCTACCCAGGTTCCTAACCCCCTTCTGCTGTATCATGACTAACTTGCAATGCTGGGAAAAGTATTTCACTGCAACATACACACACTATATGGGCAAAAATACAATATTTTGTCAAACCTGTTTTTTTTTTTATTGCATTATTATTATTGCATTCAAATGTTTCAATCAGACCCCTTATCCACAGTCAAGGGCAATCTTAATGCTTTAGTATACCAAGACATCTTGGAAAATGCTATACTTCCAACTTTGTGGCAACAGTTTGGGGAAGACCCTTCTCTATTCCAACATGATTGTACCCCAGTGCACAAAGCAAGAACAATAAAGACATTGTTTGATAAGTTCAGTGAGGAAGAACTTGACTGGATTGAACACAGAGGCCTGATCAAGCTTAACCCCAGCGAGCACCTTTGGGATGAACTGGAATTGAGATTGTGACCCAGACCTACTCGTCCAACGTGAGTACCTAACCTTATAAATACTCTATAGAATGAAAGGGCACGAATTCCTATAGAAACATTCCAAAATCTTGTGGATGGCCTTCCAAGAAGAGTGGACGCTGTTATAGCTGCAAAAGGGGGACCGACTCCATACGGAAGTTTATGTATTTGAATACAAATCATTGTACTGTAAGTTTGGCCAAATCCTTTTGTCCATATACTGTAGTGTACAGTATGTCATAAATCTACCTGAATCCACTGAGTTATGATGTGTTGATTCTGGGTAAATACCTGTTGAGAGCCATCTGTGAGTTCCATGCATAAGCTGAGCTCCCAGCATTGGCACTGTTGCCACCAAGGGCATCACATTATTTAAAATTGGGAGATGATGCTTATGAATTCAGTGGCACAAATGTAATGCAAGAAAAATAAGCCAATAACAGGTGGGAAAAAGAATGTGGTATAGATTTGAGAAAGAGATAAAATTCTTTTAGATCGTATTTTTTTTTTTTTTCATTCTTATTTAATAGTTATGGGAATATACATACCATGAGAAAATGAAACCATTTTATAACTCTTTTTCTCCTGCTCTGGTTGGTCCCACATTCATTAGGTCCTGTTCACACCTGACGTTAACTTTCTTCCTGGGTGATCGTATTAAAACAGCTGAGATGCATAGCCATTCACACTTGGAATTATGAATGCATCTCCAGCGACCACTTGTAATAGGGTTTAGCATGTTGTTCTTGCTGGATAAAGGTGCTCAATGGGGGTGAGCTCGAATGCCAGCTGCATAAAACATGGGCTGCATGGGCAGCTGCATAAAACATGGGCGTTAATGGATGAATCCATTTACATGGGCCAAAGTTTAAGATAACACAACCCTGGAAACTAGGAAATACTAGAATACTTTGAAGGTCCCAGACAGTTCTGCGCTGTCACGATTCCATCCCTGCCCGCACCTTATCCTCCGCAGTACATCCTCAGTGGAGATAAGGAATAAGAAGAAAGCAGTGTTTTTTATGGAACACATGTTTCTGCCTTCACATACAGCCACTGCTTAAGTAAACATGTCAAAATGGGCCTCGTGTGACAGATACGTTCTTGTAGACTTGAGATACAGGAGCCACAGCAAAAACTGTCAGTGTACACAGTTTTAAACTTATGAAACTTTTAATGAAGAACATCAGTGGCAAAGGACTGAAACACCAACAGGGCATTAGCAAGATCATAAAGTATTATCAAGATCTCATAAAGCCCTGAGGGTGTAGAGAAGGTAGTTTTTCAGTTGTCACCGTCTTGCATATATTGTCTTCTTCTTCTACCAATGATTCAGAACTTTGACAGATGACAGATTAGTCTAATGCAAACATTGCAGATTTATGTAATATTGAATTTAAAGCGGTGAATAAAAAGAAAAAATGCAAAAACAAATATTTATATTTGATCATATGTTTTCTTTATTTTAATAAATGCATACACTCACATCCATAGTAGGGAAAAAAAACAGTTGCATGCCCATGCCAGCATTCAGATTGTTATTCTGTCCCTTCTCTCTTTCATACAAGCATTGAAACAGAGTCGTGTATGGCTCTAGGTGAGAAAGTGAGAAAGGAAAGGAGAAAAGAATAGCAACTGATGATGATAGCATGGCATAGTTTTATTATTATTATTTTTTTTTTTTTTAAGGATAATTATTGGCAGATACAGTGTTATGTAAATATATAAATGTTAATGGCTTGAGCAGGCGCTTGTCTTTTTACCCTTCACAAAAATTCCCTACATGAATTTAATCCTTTGAAGAAGGAAATGTAGGAAGTCATGTAGGAAATTTTCAGTGTTATAAAATCCCAGTGGCACCTGGTGGTTAATGGATGGGCTAAAATCTAATAGCTGTCAATAGCCTGGCAATGAGACTATTAAAGTTGAGCAGTAAATTATATCAGTGTCTCATCAGTGGGTAATAATAATATTGTACCAACACACCCACACGAACATACAAAACACACATCTGCGTAGTATATGGAAGAAGGGAGATGCATTAATGATTTATATTTTTTTTTATTTAGGCCAACACAGTGGCATAGTGGAGGGTGTGTGTTCTGCCTGTGCTTGGTGGGTTTCCTCCCTCATACAAACACATGCAGTCTTTAAACCCAAGGCAACACAGCATAGGTCAATGACGATTAAAAATAATTTAAAAAGTGCTTATACGAAAGCCTGGCCGCTGTGGGTTCATAGGGAGACTTCAGACTTCAAACTGTACATTTGGGTATTTGGATATGTCAGGTAGAACTAAAGTTATCATTACTTTTATAAAGGGTAAATTGGACCATTTCCGGATTATGGGAATGACGTTGCAAAAAAGAACTCTCAAAATGATCATATTATTATTATTATTACTATTATTATTATTATTATTATTATTATTGTATACGAAACAACCGAAAACAACCAGAAAAACATGTAATTATGTGTTTCTTGCTATTTCTTTGCATATGTGACCCATTTTTTTTCTTTTTTTTTGCTTAGTCATGTTTGTATAGTCAGTTTAAATGAAATAAAATTCAGTTCATCATATTGCATAATCATATTGTGCTAAAAAGCATTTGTCATTCTATACTGCACAATCCTGAGCCGTGTATAAAAAAACAACAACAGCAGAACAATAAAAGGCACAAATGAGTTTTATGTGCTACACTTACTGGCATTTTGAAATTCAAATTTTTATGCGTGTTACTTTATTTTTTCACAATAGTGCATTTTAAGAAAAGGGGGGAAAATACTAAATGAACCTTGTTCACATTCATCATACTCACACCTTTTGATGATGTGTTAGGCATGAATTACAAAAAGCATGTGTTTTTTATGTATTATTATTAGGGCCGGGACTCGATTAAAAAAATTAATCTAATTAATTAGAGGCTTTGTAATTAATTAATCGAAATTA
>JAQMYI010000003.1:23388462-23398718 GCA_030014275.1 Clariallabes melas | reverse complement strand
TAAAATTAATAATATAAAAATAATATATTTATTTATTTAGTTTAACCTGGGCAGGGAAAAGAAAGGGGTGGAATCAAGAAGGCTAGCAAGCACAAGGGGGTGTGTCCAATTAGCATTTTCATGTATATTCATTACAGTGTGTTTTAGCACCGAGTGTGTAGGAGACGCTGCTCTGCTCATTCCAGGCATTTATTCATTCATCTTTTATACCACTTATCCTGTACAGGGCCACAGGGTGTCTGGAGCCGATCCCAGGAGGCTAGGGTGGACAGGGTGCCAATCCATCACAGGACACACACACACACACACACACACACACACCATGTGGAATTATGACATGGCACAATATCAGAGTGGGTCTCCTACAGTAAAGATCAAACAGCAGGGCTGAGTGTTGGAATTTGATTACAGGGGAACAGAGTGTATGTGTGTGTGTGTGTGTGTGTGTGTGTGTGTGTGTGTGTGTGTGTGTGTGTGCGCGCGTGTGTGTTCCCTCTGTCCACATTGTTGTAGAGTTCAGTGGAACGTCCGGCTCTTGGTGGATCTCAGTTTCTAATTTGAGATCTAATGACGTTCTTTGTCACCTTTTGAGCAGCGGGAGATCATTTGTCTTTCAGCAGCTCACGCCTGAGCCGCAACGACACCTGCAGATCTCTCGATGTGTGTGTGTGTGTGTGTGTGTGTCACTCTGTGTGCATGTGTGCATGTGTCTGTTGCATGTGTGTGTGTGGTGCACTGTATGTGCCACTGTTTGTGTTTATTGCTCTGTGTCACTGTGTGTGTGTGTGTGTGTGTGTGTGTGTGTGTGTGTGTCACTCTGTGTGCATGTGAGTGTTATTGCATCATTAAATGTAAGAGCCAATCCGGATTCTGTATGCAAATGCAGACCCTGGATTAAAGTGGCGGGGCCGAGAGTTGAAGGTGTTCCGTATTTACAAATTTAATCTGAAACAGGACCCTGTTCTTTTTTTTTCTTTTTTATGAAATTGATGAATTTGTAAAGAGCCTTGAACCATTACTCACAGTATAATTCATTATTGTAAAAGTTATCTATAGCCACAATTATTGGTACCCGTGTGTGTGTGTGTGTGTGTGTGTGTGTGTGTGTGTGTGTCCGTGTGTGCGAGTGTGTGTGATATTAAATATTCTCATCATACATATAGCATTTTGTTAAAGTACAGTGAAACTACTGCTTCTGACCTTTTTTTAAATCATGGAATTAGTCTGTACTTATTCATTTGTTTGTTTGTTTATTCTGAATGAGTTATTTACTCTCTTAATATGCAAAAATAAACATACAGACTACAGAAAAAAAAAAAATTATAATACTAAATGTTATAGTTAAAAGCTATTTAATGCAAATTAACACATCAAAGTGGTCCGTGCTAATTCCATTACGTAACGCACCGCTGTAATATAAAACAATGTTAACGGTTATGTTGTATTTAGACCAACAGGTTCAATGTGTACACTCCAAACAGAAATGTGTTATAAATAAAGAACTACAGGAGGTGCATCAGATGATACCTTAAAACATTCTGAGAAGAGAAAGCAGTCGTTTATCCACTAATGGGTCAAATGAACCAAAGTTCATTGGACCAAGAGGTGTTCCAAGCTTTTCAACCTCTTAATACACAGTAACTGATTAGATCTAACCCCTAAACCCAGAAGAGGATGGATTTCCCCAGCTGAGGCTCTGTTCCTCACTCTGTTCCTCACTCTGTGCCTCACAGCACTCATTGTCTCTGAGGAGTTTTTGTCCCATGAGGTCACCCTTATTTTGCAGAGTGATGATGAAACTTCTGTAGTCCAATTAGGGACAGTGGAGGCCAATGGTGACCACTGTATTTATTCCTATTTTTTACTACTATAGTAGGACCCGTGGATCGACATTCACACACTCACACGCGCATTCACTAACTACAGGCAATTTGGGAATGCCAGGTAGCCGAATCTGCATGTCTTTGGACCGTGGGAGGAAACCGGAGCACCCGGAGGAAACCCACCAAGCACAGGGAGAACATGCAAACTCCATGCACACAGACCCCGAGGTGGGAGTTGAACCCAGACCCTGGAGGTGCGAGGCAACAGTGCTAACCACTACACCACCGTATTATAAATTACACAACTCAAAAATATATTTTGAACTGTAGATATTATATATAACATATACAGTTTAAATATGTATAATATATTTACTGTAGTATATATATAACACTAGTGTTAGTACGTGTCATTGACAGTTAAAGAGTTTCTATAAACAACTTATACATAGTAGACATAACATATAACATATAACTGTTCATAACATCGCTTTTACTCAACATTTAGATTTCACTTATGGAGCAGGTTAAACTTCAAATAATCTGGTTGGACAGACAGACAGAAGGAAAATTCTAGGCTTTCTGGTCTTCCAGTGTATGAAACGTAAAGATATTATTGAAAGAGCGAGTTCTGACCCAATGTACAGACAAAACCTTATATTATTATATTATTTATACAGATTAATATGCATAGAATATTTCAGAATGAAGGTATTTTATAATCTGCACACCAGTATAAAGATGTGTTTAATAAGATGTGTTTAATACAGTTTATCTCTCGAACACAACACATGAATATGAAGACAATTATATGGAGGACTAAACATGACTATAAATAAATAAATGTGTGAATAAATAAGTAAATACATAAATAAATAAATGCATAAATACAATGTACCCCGGAAAATTGCTAAATGTATTCCTACTTTTGTTTATTAACATATTTCAAGATTGATTTATTTCTGAATTTCCACATTTATTCATTTTTGTGTTGTCACATTTCTGTAATTATATCTTTTAGACTTTCTACATTTTTACATATATTTATTTCTGCATTTCCACATTTATTTCTTTGTCGCTGTATGCTGATAAGGTAGGCGATCCCAGCCTTAGTCGAAACCGTGATTGGTTAAATGAAGTGAGATTGTTTCGACTAGCTGCCGCTAATGAGTTAAGATCATTAGCAGGTGAAATTGAGAACCTCGCAGCAAATGACTACGTTTTATATCGAGTCGAAAGATTAATGGACGATTCAGTTCAGCTTGATGATGAGATGGATGTTAACCTTCACCAAACTGTGTTTGACGGTCTTCAAGAACTTCATATCACCGTCATTGGCCGTCAAACACAGTTTGGTTAAGGATCCCGCGGAACGTGTGCTAACGGTCTCTCGTTGGCAGCCGTTTGCATAGTTAGTTTCAGATAACTAAAAAGCATCACGCTTATTACATCGATTGCTTCTGTCTGAGGGGCCCAATCACGGTTTCGACTAAGGCTGGGACCCGCCTACCTTATCAGCATACAGCGAGAAAGAAATGTGGAAATGTAGAAATGTGGAAATGCGGAAATAAATAAATCTTGAAATATGTTAATAAACAAAAGTAGGAATATATTTAGCAATTTTCCAGGGCTTATTGTATTTATGTATTTATTCATTTCTACTGTATATTTACTTATTTATTCACACTTTTATTTATTTATAATTATGTCATGTTTAGTCCTCCATACACACACACAGTCAGGAGGAGGTTTAGAGCTCAGTGTTAATCAGGGTTCATTGTTGATGTTAATGTTGATGCTTTTTTGTTATTGTTTACCTACTATGTTTTTTTATATTTAATATGCTAAATTAATATTGTATATATATATATAATTAAATACTTGTGTCTTAATGTTAGTCTAAAGTGTAAGTGTGTGTGTGTGTGTGTGTGTGTGTGTGAGTGAGCAGTCCTGACCTCGCTTCAAGCCATTTCCACATGTTTGGGCCATTAATGGAGTTCCTGGTAGGCCAGTGTTTCATATGTTAAGCATGGCTCTGGTGTACTGAGAAATCTCCAACCACTAGTAAAACACTGGGATAAGTGCATTAGTGTAGCAGGATATTATATAGAGAAATAAAGGGAGATTTTATTGTTATGACTGTGTTCTGTTATTCTGCATAATCTTTCATAGTCTTTTATTTTGTTACTTTTAATTCACACAAAATAGCTGTGACTTTTGGAACCAGATCTTGCATTCCGAATATTCTTCATATTCACTTACCTTGCATGTGTTTCAAATACAAATGTCCAAACGATATGCTGCTGAAATAATCATTTTAGCCAAGCCATGTCCTTTTCTGATAAATGCACTGCACAAAGGTTAGAAAAATTGTAATATCCAACGGGATATGTGGTGCTAAAGAAGGATACTGTATTCTTCTATTAACTGAATGGTTTATTACTCATAGGCTCTCAACTACATATTTTCACTTTGAAGGGTATAGCTCTCAGACCGACATTGACATCTTGACTATATCATTATGGACTGAACCAGATGTTATTCCTGCCAGTCAGAACAGGCATAGCATTTAAAGGAGTGAGATAAAAAAAAAATTACACTGGATACAATTCTCATACATACAGTGCAGCAACCTAACACAGCCCAAAAGATTAAAGACGTGTATGTGAAAAATCACTTCATCTGGTATGTTACAATTAAAGCTCAGGGATAGATATTGATGTATTAAAACACAAAAGAAGCCATTAGGACCTTCATTACAGGAGTTTAGTGATGATAAGAAACTGTCCACACTGACTAAAGATTATCCTGATCCTGATGAATTTCTCTTATATTTCTCCTCTATAGTGCATCAGATCCAGTTCAAATCAGTATAACAGTATACGTGTGCAATATTGATTTTTCTTGCAATTTACAATTAAATAAAATAAAATAAAAAGAATGATTTAAAGGTTCAGAATCTATTCAATTAAAAAAATGTATAGTGTATAATGAAATTTCTGGATATTGAAGAAGAGTGAAAAAATATGACATTATTTGTTAAGTAATAGGTTTAACACCTCATTGTTGGTTTATACTGTAGATATCATTTGTATTAAAATAAAAAGTCTGTCTCTTTCACTACACCCAGAAAACATTTTTTTTTCTTTCTTTTGGCTTTTTCTTTCCTTACCCCACTGCTTAACTAAAAATATTTTGGTGGCATTCTTCAAAAAATATAGTCTATTCACACTAACTATAGTTATCTAGCTCAAAACATTCCCTATTTACCTTGACAAAAAGGAGGGACACAATGAATGGAGAATTCTTCTCTCCTTTTCTCCCTCTCTCTCTATCTCTCTTAATACTTTTTCTTATCACTGCGGTTTCCTGCAAAACACTTGAGTGAAGCTGCAGAAAGAGGGTTTCAACATTTACCCACATTTAGCTAAATTAATGTGAGATTAATATCTGTTGGTTACATTCTGTAGTGCCTGCGTTATTTACATACAGATATAGATGAGGCCAGACGGAGCATTTTATAAATAAAACCCTTAAGCAATAAACAGATAACACCAGGAATTAAACTGAACAGGCGGCTCATTTATAAAAAAGAAAAAGTAGTGAAAAAATTATTCAGGTGTCAAAATATTTAAATTAAGGGCAGAATTCCTAAGTAAGTTAATATAATGGTTAAATTGGTTTGTTTGTGCTAAACCTGTTAAATACAATTAAAGACATTCACAAAAGTACATTATTTTAGTTACATTGACATAATATCAGTATGTTAAATTTACACTGGTTTAAGTGTAGACTAAAACGCAGTTGGTACTTTTATCACAGATGGTAACTCAAAAACTCGAAATAGTCCCAATAAGTTTGGAACCAATTTCATTCCCTCTTTGGTTTCTCTGTCTAATTTAATTTTGATTACATAAATCAAAAAAAGAATTTTCATTCTAAATCTCCCGTATGTTGTATAAATACATTATTTAATCAATTTCTTATTTCTTATCCAATTCTAGATTTGTAATATTAGTTAGGCTTTCTAGATAGGTTCAACATTCTTATTTGCTTGCCTTCACCAGCAACATGAGGTACTATGAAAAATCTCAATTCTATTCTATTCTATTCTATAATGTAGATTAAATGAAAGAAATTGAAACAAAAATTTTACTGTTAACAGGCTACAAAGTGCCTAAAGACACAATAATTTTTTTTTTAAAAATTGGTTGTTTACTGTAACAATCTCAACAGAAACCTCATTTCCCCTCTCGTCTGTTCCAACCACTTAGCATTTAGCATCACCGGTATACACCGGCCTGATCATCAGTCATCATCTGTGTTGGTTCATGTTAAGTTATGTCAATTCATAGCTCACTGTGTAGCAAGTACAGGGACTGGGCTTGAAAATTAGAGCCAAAAACTTGCCAAAAATACCTTTTGCAAGACTATTTTCTTTGTAAGACTTTTGCACATTAGTGTAGGTACACAATTCACAGTAACACACTTAATTACTTTCGCTATATACCTCAGAAACATGACATGAAATACAATTTCAAAAACTTGAGTTGTGAATACAAACTAAAATGCCACCGATCAGTGTACGACTGATACATTCTAATCTCACGCATCAATACATCACTTCTTTTGTTAAGTCTTTTTAAGCGTCCATAAAAGATGCATGTGGTTTGTAGCGAATTCTGAGGTACACATCACAGAAGACGATGTCTATGCAGCATATCAAACATTTGGCTGGCGTTGGAACACAACACCAAAAAAGTCCTTGTCAGTACAATTCTTACAAAAGTGGATTAAAATTCAATTATTTATCGCAGATACCTCACAGCGCAGTGAATTTATATATATATATTTTTTTCACATATCCCAGTTAGGAAGCTGGTGACAGAGCGATGTGTCAGCAAGCCTTGAGCAGATGCTTTAAAGACCCTTGCTCAAGGGCTCAACAGCAACGGCTTGGCAGTGCTCGGGCTTGAACCTCGCAACTTCCAATCAGTAACCCAGATCCTTTGCCATTTGAGCCACCAGTTTCTCATAAAACAGTTCCTCCCTTGCTTTTTGAATATCTTTCTTATTTGTTTCCCCATCTCAAATAAGCTGAGCTTGAGTTAATATAGAGTTATCATAGAGCAATGCTTCCTAAAGTGTAGGTCACGGCCCTCTAGTGGGCCATAAGGGTACTGCACGTGGGCAGAGATATTTATAACAAATAAATAAAAAGCTTTTTAAATTACAGTTTTGTAATTAGGTTATCAATTCCCATAAAATATTCCTGGTTGAGTATTTACATTTAAACAGTAACCAGAACTAATAAAACAAAGCCACAGGATTTAAATAATGTGATATTTTTCATTTACTTTATGGTGATTAAAGGTTTGGGTGGGTGGTAGAAGATATCCAGTTGGGCCTGAGCTTTGTTAAGTGTAAGAATGGGTGCTATAGAGGTCTTTTTTTTTTTTTTTTTACTGTTACATTAAAGACTGCAAATTTTCCTTTTATACGGGGTTACGTAAACCTAGGTTTCAATTCTGTTGATTAAAAATGCAGAGTGATTACATTAACACATTTCATAAGTGGCTGAATAGCGAGCAGTGCAGGTGGCACTGAGTAAATGGAAACTACTGAGAGCAAATGAAGGCAATTATTAATTTAACACATTAGTGCAGTTCAGTTAAGTGTATTATTAGCAATATTACTGCAATTCAGTAGGCTGTGATTATTGATGGGGCTGGTTGTTTATGGTCATGTGCATGTTCTCCAATAAACACTAGCTACAAAGGGAGGCGTGAAGAACTGGAGACTTCTCTGCATGACCAACGCCCAGACACATCAGCCTAAAGGATGAATATCCAAGATCATTGATGAACAAGTAGATGAATAATTAAATATGTGAGTTATTATGTGTTAAACCCAAGACATTGCTCAGTAGGTTAAAACAGGCAAGAGAGTTCAGGTTAGGCATTTCTTTTTCCTATACTGTATATGACCCATCACATCAATCTGAAGCATCTTTTCATATTCCTAGGTCAATAACCTCTATTTTAATACCAACCTTATTACTGCATCATGTCCGGTTGCTGAGATAGGTCCAGTGTGAATTTGTTTATGAGGGAGGCCTCTAAAAATCCAGCAAAATCCTATTTTTAGAATATTTAAATTGAGATTTTGTGATTTAATAAGAAAGAGGGAACCTTCAACCTTATTTTGTCACTAGGATTTCCAGCTGCGCTTATAAATAACTTTAAGCAGTGTGATTTTAATAAGACTTTATAGTGAAAAAATGCTCTTTTCTCTATCACAACTGGAGCAGCCAGCTTGGACAATTCTTTAAAACAACATGTAGGATTACAATTTCTCAGTTCTGCTGAAGGACCAGGAAGATAAGTTAGTTATCAATTGATTTTTGCCTAAATTGAAAACTTCATACATTTCACCAAACACCACTATTACAGTAGATATGAGTAGCCAAAACTAACCTGTGTGATTTAATACCCAATGTTATATGAAGGGTCACATATGGAACAACTTTAAATTGTGTTTGTTCTAGATAAAACTAGATTAGTGCCACACTTTATATTTGGAATCAAATATATGTGTGAAAAAAACAATGCAAAGGGAATTCTCCTAAAATATTAAAAGCTTGCAATGAAAAATGTATAACAATTTTGATCATATACTGTATGTGTATAGAGAGTATGTATTATATATATACTGTATATCCATCCACAGTCTCCTGTACAATGTTAGTGTGAATGTTGCCCGGAGGTCCTACCACACATTGGAAATAAATACAATGGTTACCATTGGCCTCAACGGCCCCTAGTAGGACTATAGAGGTTCCTAGGTGGTTGGATGGATGGATGGATGGATGGATGGATGGATGGTCTCCTGTACAGACATGATTTGTAATTTGCAGTTCAGATCTGATTAGAAACTAAACTGATTGCACCTACAATAAATGTGCAATAGTACAACATTTTTATTAAATTTTAATAGTTTACATTTAATAGTCACGTTTATGACTTTTACATTATTAAATCAGTAAAAACAAAAATAGCAATATTTTTCCAAACATTACTACATACAGTAATACAACTGAAATGTAACAGAAAAAAGTCTTTTGTACCCTTCTTCAAAGCAATACTATTCAACAATGAGGTCACGTACATGCATTGTAAGCTCTTTTGCAGTCCATTGCTGTAGCAGTCAGGTGGAACCAAGAAGAAAATCTTACAGAAATAGCTGGATTAGAACCACTTTAGTGATGAAACGTGTATCCATTCAACACCAACAACAAATATTTTTGCTTCTCTTAGTTGTTCCAAGGCAGATTGGACCATTGGTATTGGATTTTGTTTTATGTCCTGATAGTCTATACAGAATGGTCTTTTCCCAGAAAGAAGAACCCGTTTCTGTTGTATGGGTTGGTGTGGCTCCTGCAAGCAGCTCAATGGCACAATCATAGAGTCACTGTGGTGTGAGTCTTTGCTAAAAACTCAGCAAGGAATTATACAGGTTCTGTGTGATTGGTAACTAAAGCCTACACCATCCAGGGCTTAGACTTTAAGGTGACATGGGAGTGCTAGCTAGAGCTTCTCAATCAATGAAGTCACCAGCAACACCAGAGCTGATTAATGCTGTAACACAAAAGTTTTTCGATGTGTGATCTGTACAGGCAGCGTAGGGTTGCGATGAGAAACAAAGTGGCTGTGAATCACTGTGCTGGAGCGAGGAGTGGAGATCACTCACACAGAGTCATCAACCTTTGAGCAGAGTGTTGAGGCACGTGGACATGTTAAACAGCTTGTCAAGGAGGATCAGCTCATCTCTTCACACCAATTGAATAAGCATTTCAGCATTAAACCCTTGAAGAAAAAAATTACTTTGAGTGCCAGCTCGTTCCTGCCCCTTCCAGGGTGCAATAACTTAACACATATCCATAGAAATAAAAATTATAGAAATGCATAGAATATTTCACTACAAACTCATCTACACTGATCAACCATATCATTAACACCACAATACATTACAGCATTAACAATGATTATCAATTATGTACCAGTTAACTGGTGACAGGATCATGTTCATCCAAGGCTCATTTATGCCTTTGGAGAGCAAAGGGTAGCCTGTTTAGAACCAGTTCAGAATCAATAGGATGCTCATGGGATGTACAAACCATGGAGGCCCTACTGCACAACCCGCAACATCCAAAGGAACTGCTGCCAATATCCTGGTGCCAGGCAACACAGCATACCCCAGAGGTCATCCATTTATACCCCAAGGGTCCGGAGTTGCTCAGTGGCACATGGGGGACCAACACAATACTAATTTGTATTATAATGTTATGACAGATTGGTGTACAAACCGGATTCCAAAAAAGTTGGGACACTTAACAAATTGTGAATAAAAACTGAATGCAATGATGTGGAGATG
>JAQMYI010000003.1:23373513-23385879 GCA_030014275.1 Clariallabes melas | reverse complement strand
TATAATGGGAGGAATGGAGTTAAGTTACCCAAATTGGTTAAGTGCAAGCTAAACCATAACTTAACATCAGAAATTCTTAAATAACACCAGCACATTAGCCATTTATCGTAACTGATGGGCTATCGCGCTAGCCACGAAGCACCCGTGCTACAGTATTCTTGTGCTTAGCATGCTGACCTCATGGCACGCCATCAATTTAGTTAAATTAACTACTTTAAACACTACTTTAAGCACTTTTTAAAGGCACAGAACACTTTTTTTCTCAAGTAAGCACAAATAAGCAGTCAACAAACATTTTCAGAATAACATTAACATAACATGTATCCAATGTATATCATACCAAGCAACAAACATTTTCAGCAATCTTATCAAATAACATTTAACATAATGTGCAGTCACCATATTTATCACACTTGCACAGTAATATAGTACTCCCAGCGCTGCTGCCACCTCTGGAATTTGTCCTGGAAGTCTTCTTCTTGAAGCGTGTCAAGCACCTCCTGCGATTCATGCTGGATCTCGGCAATGGTGTCAAAAATCGATGACCTTGGAGCTTGATCTTCATCTTTGGGAAGAGGGCAAAGTCCTGTTCCTGGTTTTCTTCTAATGTTGTTTCACGTGTGAGAAGAGATCACAGGTGACAGGATGCATTGTAGTCGTGGAGCATCCAGTTTTTTTTTCACCTGGTCAGAACATGGCCAGAATAGCACTAGTTGCATAGCTTCCTAGGTACCCAGGATGATGTCTTTTGGCACACTGACTTATGAAGGTCTGTGCTCCCTGTATCTGTGTGTGCAGGCTTGTGCTGCCATCTGTTGGCATGTTACGAAAATAGTCTTGAAATTTTTTGATACCACAGCAAATTGGCTGTTCTCAATATAGTATATATAGTTGATCCTGTTGCCTCTGATGGCCAGAAGCATGAATAAACTTTTATATCTTATAATCATAGGGAGTATATTATTATATGGAGCCTCAGTGCGAGATCAGAACATATAATTGAGTTGAAACTGTAAGCGCTCTATCTGGTTTAAAACACTTAAAAGTTGTCATCTGGAAGTCTGATACTGGGATGCCTACACATTTTCCAGGCAATTCAGGATTAACATCTCTCTTCCTATTAGTGTAAGTACAAGTAAGTCATTTACCAACACCTTTTAAATCAATTTTATTCGGTTTCTCATAACATTGTGAAATATTTTATCCAGGGGATTCTCGCTGCACCTGGCCTATATCCGTTGTTCATATATACAGTATACAATTACATACATAACGAGTTTGCAAAAATTTGCTTTGGTATATTGTCCTCAATGTTCTGGAAATTATACCACAGCTTAATTAGGTGACATCTTGGCATATGGCAATTGAAATAAAATATGTGGGCTTGGCTCAGTCAATGAATTATGGATGCAATAAACATTCTTTCAGTCAAGTGATAAGAAATGAAATATGACAGTGTAAATCCAGTATGACAGTTGTTTTGAATAGAGACTGCCATTTAAGAATTGCAGGTTTATGTAGTTCAGTGCAATTGCTAGAATGCAATGCAATGCAGTGTTTTCTTTTTTAATTATTGTTCATTAAATTTGGGAGGTATTCTAGTGGTATGTTCTGTTCTGTTCTGTTCTGTCCATACATACTAATACTAATCCTTTTTTGTGTAATACCTCAGGATAAATCATAGTCACATAGTAATCCTTTTGCAAATGAATGGCACTCCTAAATACACTATGTGGCCAAAAGTATGTGGACAGTACACTGTAAAACCAATGTATATTTCTTTCCCAAACCTGTTACCACAATTTTGTCTGGAATTCTAATGGAAAGCCTTCTCGAAAGAGTGGAAGCTGTTATAGCAGCAAAGAGGGCACAACTAAATATTAATAGGGTTTTGGAAAGGAATGTTCAATATATGGGTGTTCACATACTTTTGGACATATAATGTACTTTCCTGGAACATGTGAAATTCAGTGTGAAAATACACATGAAGCCCCCCCCCTCTCCCACCCATTAATGGCTTATGAAAATATGAGTAATGATGTTGTTGCTTCATGCTTTTTGCCTTTTTATAATTACACATGAATTGGAGAAAAAATCTGATAGCAACTTGCTGGCTTGTTTCAGATGTTCTGCAGGGTGGGAGACTTTTTAATCCTTGGGGTCTCAGAGACCCCAGCTATAAAATAAGACAAAATGGTGCAATTTGTCCCATTTTTTACACTCTGATCGTTGTTCAGATGAGATAGTGCTCACAATGTTCCTACCCTAATGTCCCAGAAATAATTTCATATGATGTCCCTTATCATGTGATTCGATGACAAGAGCACAAGAGGACTCATAAGGGAACATATTAAACTGGTAGCTATTGGGGATGTAGGGGATAGGTTGCGTCTGCTTTAAAACCCAGGTCCCAGTGTTACGGTTGATTAATGTATTTTTATTTTTATTTTGAACAAGACATGTTGAGCAAACCAGCTAAATATGGCATAATAAAATGGGCTTCAGACTTGCTGTCTTCTTATTGATGGTGGTGGTTAGATGTAAATATTATATATGGTTCTACATAGCAGTTTGAACAATAGTACTGTACATTACTTATAGTTTCAACGGGGGCATAGTGGCTTAGTGGTTAGCACTACCGCATTGCGCCTCAGAACCGTGTTTGATTTCCACCCAGGGCTGTGTGCGTGGAGTTTGTCTGTTCTCCCTGTGCTTGGTAGGTTTCCTTCGGGTGCTCTGGTTTCCTCTCACATTCGAAAGACATGCAGATTAGGCTAATTTGTGTTTCCGATTTGACCATAGCATGTGAATGTGTGCGTGAATGTTGACTGGAGGTCCTACCACTGTTGTAAAAGATAGGAATGAATAAAATGGTAATCCCCATTGGCCTCCATGGGTTGACAACCTCCATGACTACAGAGGTTGCTAGATGGATGGATGGAAAGTTACGATATCATAGTACACTATATGGACAAAAGTATTTGGCAAAACCTGTTAATTATTGAATTCAGGTGTTTCAATCAGACCCCTTATCCCCAGTGAAGGGCAATATTAATGCTTCAGCTTACAAGGCCCTTTTCAATTCCAACATGACAACATGAGGTCTATAAAGACATGGTTTGATGAGTCTGATATGAAAGTGACTGGCCTGCCCAGAGCCCTGACCTCAACAGACCTGGAACAGAGATTGTGAGCCAGGTTTTCTCATCCAACATCAGTGGCTGATCTCATAAATGCTCTACGGAAGGAATGGGCACAAATTCTAACAGAAACACTCACAAATCTTGTAGACAGCCTTCAAGGAAGAGTGGATCCTTTTATACCTGGAAAAGAGAGACCATCTCCATATACAGTAAGTCTCCAAAATTTCAAAGATTTACATTTGTGCATGTTCAATCGCGAGTTTAGAAGTTAGATCACTTGTCGGACGAACATTATCACGTGCGCGCAGCGTGCATCTTCTGCAAGAGCAGTACAAGCCCAGGATGTCCGGAAGCAAATGTAAAAGCATTGGCGATAAAGCTGGTACTGCTAAGAAGTGCCAAGCAATAACGATGGTGACAAAAAGTAAAAAATAATCGACAGATTATTTGAAAAGTTTGCAGACATTGCTCTTTCTTTTAAAATGAATTATTCAGTTCCAAACGTTGTTAGTATTCTAGTACCCAGACAATGTTTGTTGGACTTACGGACAAATTGGACTTACGAACAAGCTCTCGGAACGGAGCTCATTTGTATGTAGGGACCTTGCTGTAGAAGTATATGTTTTTCGATACAATGTCATTGCATTCTTGCCCAAATACTTTTGTCCATATAGTATATGTCTCTACTGTGTGTGTGTGTGTGTGTGTGTGTGTGTGTGTGTGTTTATTATTTTTTCAATCAAACTGATCCCAAAGATATAGGGTGTGATTTTTATAATACACTTTTTGACACACACACACACACACACACACACACATGACCTCTGAAACTCCACGGCTTATAACAGGATAACAGGAGTGTTAAAGGAATTTCAGTCACATTGTTGAAAAGAAAATATTATTCAAACCAGAAAATAATAATAATAAAAAAATCACAGCAAGTGTGTTGAAAGTTCAATGCACAGTTTGCTGTCAAATGAAATCTGTATCTGATTTGGTCAGGCGCAAAGGACACCCATTCCTGAGAGTGTAGCCAGGCTGTTCATTACTGCGGTAATACAGCAGCAGGGACACTACCATCAGTGTTCCTGAGGTTCTCCAGATCAAACTTTGGGCATTGCCTGCGCCTTTGTAACATCTTGCCTGTGAAGCCGCGCCGTTATTCGGGCTTGTGAGATGCCAGCGAGCGCGAGCCTGCGCCCTACACGCCCATGAGAACTGCCAGGAAGACGTCGCGCGCGGTCGTGTGCGTGCACACTGAGCCTCGTGGACGTGCGCTTTCTATGGATCTCCAAGCGCTTGTTTTTGAAGATGGATACATTTCCTTTTGATCTTGACGCAACCGAGAACAGCGCGGAAACAGGCACGTTTATAAGGTGAGGTCCGAATCCGGAGTATTCCCCCGACCTAATGCAATATTTCACCCGGTTCTGCTTATTGAACTTTTCATGAAAAAGTTATCCGATTGGGATCATTATCCGAGCGCTTTAGAAAGAAGGCACCGCTTACGTTAACCGGGAGCCTTACAAGAACCGCGGACAGGTACACATTAAAGGACGGAGGAAGAAAAAAGAAAGAAAGAAAAAAAAATCCCTACCATAGGCTTTCAGATTTGTGCTGCTTATTAAACGGTGCGAGATAAGATAGATCTTATGGACATCTTGAGCGAGCTAAGACTGATTAAAGATCAGGAATGATAGTCCATCTTATTTGGAAATGATATATTTGGCAGTTGTATATCGATGCGCGTTTTTTCTCTTGCATTATCCTTTAATAACATGGTCCATTATGCTGAGTAATGATCAGCAATGCGCTAGAGTAAACTGATAGCTCCTAGATGCATCAGACATCCAGATAACACCACAAAGAGTATTATTTGTCCAGCTTCTTCATACATTTCAGTATTCTGCGACTGTGTGAGCGTTTCGGTCGTTGCTCAAACCCGCATTTGCAACCCCGCACACACACACACACACACACACACACACACGATTAAGACGTTAATTGCGCTGTGATTTTGCTCCAGTTTGACAAATTGTCATTGAGATGGAAACAACCGTGAACGCGCTACTCGTGAACGCGCTACTCTTTTGCGTGCACGCCGGTGTTTCTATGCATCACGCTTTTTTACTTGAATTAAGGAGCAGATATATTGTATTTCCTTTCACCTTCTGCTTTTTTTTTTTCTTCATATGACGCCTGCCGGTCTTGTATTTGTTTTAAAGAAGATTGTCAGGCTGGAGTAATGTTGTAAAATGTCGTATTTTCACCACAGACAGGGGGCCTTGGTGTGCCTGTAGCCTGCCTCTGCCATGCTTGTTTGTTAAACCTCGAAAGGAAACATGCATGAGATGCTAAAATATCCAGGTGCTCTGTGTGTGTGTGTGTGTGTGTTAACCCCCTTAAAAAAATTTTGTCCATAGAAAACCTGTATTTGTGTTTTAACTTGTCGTCTCATGTGATGACATGGTCCAATGTCCTGGTTCATACAGTATAAATTATAACCAGCCTGTATTAAATGCAAATCTAGGACACGTTAATAAGTTATAACATGACGCAGGGTGGCTTAGCACCGCTGCATCCAAACACGTCCAGGGTCCGAGTTTGATTCCCCCCTCGGGGTCTGTGTACATGTCCATGTGCATGTCAGGTACTCTGATTTCCTCCCATAGTCCAAAGACATGTGGCTTAGGCTAATTGGTGTTCCCAAATTGCCTGTAGCGTGTGAATGTCCGTGCATGTGTGTATGCCTTGCGATGGATTGGCACCCTGCCCTAGGTGTACTCTGTGTCTTGCCCTAAGTCTCCTGAGATAGACTTCAGGTCCCCTGCGACCCTGTATACAGGATAAAGCAGTATAGACAATGAGTGAGTGATGATGCAGGTGAGACTATGGGCACACAGGAGAAGTTGGAGAATTGGAGAAATTTCTTTCCGTCCACCTCCATTTTTTCCAACCACTGCCTAGGCTGGGTTTTAGTTGTTTGTATTGTCTTTTTTTTTCTCACATAGCTCTCCATGAAGTGAGAAATTTGCAAGTGAAAATAGCTAATGCATTGGAATTGAGACTATAGAAATCACCAGATGTTATCAGGTCAAGTGTTCACTATTTAACCTGGGTGCATTGGAATTAAATGCCATTTCTACAGGACCTCGGTACAACATGTAACAATATTGTAGACTACACACAGGACTACATATGTAAAGCAGTGATAAACGACAGTGTTAGACAAGTTCAAACAATATAATAAATAAAAACAAAAGGTAACGAAGTCAACTAGACAGGACTGACTGATAATAACAAACTGTTTCTCGTATTGGCGGCATGGTGGCGCCTCGCAACCTCCAGGGTACGGGTTTGATTCCTGCCTCTGGGTCTGTGTGCATGGAGTTAGCATGTTCTCCCCATGCTTGGTGTGTTTCCTCCGGGTACTCCGGTTTCCTCCCACATTCCACAGACATGCAGATTAGGCTAATCGGCATTCCCAAATAGCCCGTACTGTAGTGTGTGAATGCACGTGTGAATGTTGACCGGACGTCCTATTACGGGTCTTAATTGGACTACCGAGGTTCCTAGATGGATGGATGGATGGATGGATTCTCATATTCATTGAATAACAGATCAAATTGTTTGAAGAAGAAACAGGGTTTGTTGAATAAAATATAATAGATATTTAGAAAAATTGGTGAGAATATATAATGAAGCATTAAGAAGTGGGTCCTTGGTGATGAACTGGATTTAGCTGTTGCATGTAAAAATACGCAACATTGACTGGCTGTGATGTATCATTAAGTTTTGCATTGCTGTCATATTGAAGTGGCATTCAGTGCATTTACAGACTGACATTAAAGGTTCAGTAAGTGATTATATGGTAATAATGAATAGGGAATATCTCCTGTCAGTCTCCCAGCCTCTGTTCTGTGCATGCCAGCAAAAGACACGCTGTCCACACACAGCCTTGGCTCTGGAAATGAATAGCAAACATTGGTATTCTACCCGATCTCCTCCACCCAATCAGCACTAGGAGGAGGAACCTGTGCTCATGGACGGGACGGGGGAGGGGAAGGTAGATGGGGTAGTGGGAGTAAGAGAATACCCAGCAGATGATAACGTTATGTGTTAAGCTTCATTCGTAATGTACAGTACTATACGGTACGTGACGTTTAAGGAATACAGTCTGGCTTTAACTAGTCCTGGTTTAGTTAATTTGGTTTTTCATGTGATGTTCAAAATGTTTTAATTGAGATTGTACATGTTGGTATATATTAGACATATTTAGATTCAACAATCAAATAAGTCAGTACGTTGATTAATCTAAAGCTAAAACTGGTGTATATAGAGTATAACTCATGTAATGGTGAAACGTTTTACTTTGTTGTGTTGCAGTTTGCAGGCGTATTGATTTGACATTACTCTATGAATGGTGAAGGAACTTGAATTTGGATAGAATAGTCCAAGTCTATTTATATCACAAAGGACACAAAATAAAACATATATTATTAAGAAAAAGTATTATTTAAAGGCATCATTTATTTGCAAAAGACAGTGCTGTTACTATTCTTGAACCTTGATGTTTTTAAAAGAGAAGGTAATGCACATTTATTGCATTCCTTATGTCTTTATTAAATTATGTCCAATTTACCACTGTTTAATAAGTGTACATAAGTTTATATGTTAACAAGTTAAATTTACAATAAATAAAAATGTATACACTTTTTCACTTCACATGATTTTATTGTATTGATACACCCCTAGTATCAGCTCTGATCGTTAACATGCATGAGTTCTATGGCATATATTTAGTGAAAACAGGGGTAATGTGTGTTATAGCATCATTTAACCCCAAATAAGTTTCCACCCAAATGTTAGCTGAAGAGAGATGACACAGTTAATGTTGAGAGTTTAATCCTGATTTCTTCAAAAAGCAAGATTACTATCAGGTATTGTAGGTAGGTGACCCTTCACTTCTACGGCTTAGCCTCTGTGGCACGTCTTGAATACTTTGCAGACATGGAAGTTATTGATGCCCCCAAACACTTTAGAAGTTGCTTCTGGGACAGGATGGATATTGTGGGAAAACAAAAATCGAATTTGAGATTGATCAGGCATGAATTCTTAAATACATTGCAGTTGTTAACATGAATTAAAATACAGTACTGTATGTTAGCATGCAGTGTTTAAATGACTTAAAAAGTCCTGAGGGTGTTTTTCTGTCCGTATTATTTTGTTGCCTGCTTTGGAAAAAAAAAAAAAAAACTATATACTTAATGTCTTTGTTATTGTGATGCAATGCTTGAGTTCCGTGAGTTAGGCAACACTATACAGCGTATTGCAGAGATATTACATATATTTTGCACTCAATCATACAATTTTTGTACTTATTTTCCACACTGGTTTCAGAAATGATCAGCACCTTTACAATGATTATTTTTTTCCTGTGAGAGAGTAATAGCACTTATTTTCTTTCTGTAATGTATTACAAGGTTGGAGAGACCTTAAGAGGGGATCTTACTTCACGTCTCCTTACAGAACATTTTAAGCTCCATTATGTTGTTCTTGTAATTCGTGCACTTTTTCCTTTTCAGTTGAGATGATTCAGGCACGGCAAAACACTGATTAGGGGGGAAAAATGGGTATAGATTTACTCATAAATATGTGTTGTTGAGAGCTCTATTTATGGCCAAGGCTAAACCTCCCAGAAGAGGCAACCAGGTTTTGGTCTTAACCTGGTACTTACCAGAAATCATGATCAATTTTCACAAGAGCCGCTGAGCCACCGGCCACAGTACAATAATCTAGCACAATATTTTATAGTCAGGATCAGCTGCTTTTCCTTGTGGACAGTTCATGTTTGTTGATGTTTTATCCAGGCATTGCATTTTCTGAGAAACTATCAAAAAGAACTTCTTTTTATAAAAAAAAAAAAAACACTTACACTTATCTTGTGTACAAGTGCCATTTATCTGTTAATCAAAAAAAATAAATCAACCGAGCTCCTCAATTCAAAAACAAGCTGTATTCAGTCTCATTTGATGTTGTTTTTAAATAAGGGTTATAGTGCTGTTATTATAATTGCTGAGATTTTAGTCCTGTCTGAATCAGTCATTTATACTAACCACGCAACCACATACTGGAAAAATTCTACTCTCTTTAACCTATTATTAAAGGACCTTTAAAAATAACAGCTGATAAAATAAAATCTAATTCAAATTCAAAGGTTGTAAAAAGTCTGTTATATCCTGGGGTAAAAGAGGTTTCTTGCTTTTTCTTCAGTCATGCCACTAAGTGGTATCACCCAGCTGAAACCAAATATCGCCCCAAAATAATAAAGTATAGATTACATTTTAAAGGTCATAGAAATTACACTTCTGATGATTTTAAGTAATAATATGGCCACAATTGCATGTAAAGCACAGGCTATGTGAGCTCACATCCAGGTAAATTTCCAATTCTTTTAAACATGTGAACCTGTTTATGAGCTTTATTGTGCTTAATGGTCTTTTTACCTATTCTTTACCTGGTATTTCAATTTGGCTATTTTTTTGAAAGTTTTATAATTTCTACTAAAGGTAGTGGAAGTCAAAGTGATTGTGAGTGTGTACAACTTAATGTGTGTCAAGGAAAAGGATATGATAAATGTGTGATTTTCTTTTCCTGTTTTTTGTGGACTTTTGTGTGGCGATCCTTTGTGTTTTGGCATCCAAAATGGATTATTTATTTATTATTTTTTACATTTAAAATAGAGATGAACCGATCAATTAGTCAGTGACCAGAGTTTGCTGGATTTCAGTTTGATTGGCTGTGACTGGTGATTGGCCGATCAGCTTCAGATATAAATGATTCTGTACCGAGACCAGAAGCTTCCGAATGGTGCCACAGAAATACATTTGTATGGCGTTACATTATCAAAAATCACACACGTTAAAAGCCTCTCATCTGCCTCTTTCTCCAAACTCTATGAGCGAATTAGTCTCAAATCCGCTCATTACACACGCTTTACACCAGTCTCAAAATGCAGCGAGCTCAAATTAGTCAAAAAGTGTGTGTGCTAGAAGCCCAGAGTGCAAACGTTAGAAGCTGCACACGCCCACAAGCCAATCAACCCTCGTGCACACCGTCAAGTTTAGTGTTGAGACTTTGGAGGCATTTGAGGGGGTAAAACGTCACCATTTCTTTATAATCCTACAGGTGGCGCACTCAGAAATATTTACACATTTTCATCCCATGTGGCAAGAGTGAATTATTATTATTATTATTATTATTATTATTATTATTATTTTTATTAATTGATTTTTTGTTTTGAAATAATAATAATTCAAGTTCAAGTTCAAGTTCAAATTTATTTCTAAAGCACTGAATAAAACAACAATGTTGACCAATAATTATGGCAGATAACATAGCAGAGATATGTGCTGCTCAGTAAAAATTAAGCTTTTTAGATCGATATAATTTGACGTTAAATCTTAAACTTTTGTATTTTAAGTTATTTTATATTGTTTAAATGCTTTTAAGGAATGGGCTACATTTAATTAATCATAATTTTTTTTTTAATTATAACAAAATTTATATTTATTGCATCGGGATATTTTTAAAATCGTGAGTACTTATAGAATCTCTGTGACAGGTGATTCCCATCCTTAATTCTTAAGTTGAATCTTATTTTTTTTTTTTCACTTGTGCCTTGTTTAGTCTGGTTGTTCTATTATTAGCCTGTGTTTTAGTTTAGTCTGGGTCAGTTCGGGTCTCCCTTTTGAAACTGTTGAGCTTTTGTGATTTTCGGTAGTGTTTTGCTTCTTGTTTTTTTTTTTACCCTGTGTTAACATTAGCATTAGTATTTAGCCTTTAGCCTAGCCATAGCCATAGCTCTAATTTTTAAGGTTGGATTGCATGTTGGGTATTTTTAATGTTAGAACTTCACTATATTTAAAAAGGTCTTTTCTTTTTAAATAAAGTGAAGTTTTAACATTAAAAGGATGTACTTGCATCCTACTTTACCTCCTGCTTTGCCTCAATTCATGATAAAAACTTCAGACTCTGCTGTAGTTGTTGTTTTGCTTCTTTACTTTTCTGTAGTCCCTAAAGAATACCTGTAAGTAAAAGTGGTATTACTTGTAATAGTTATCGTGATGGTTATTTTAAAGATGTTAAATTTATTTGTGTCTTGTAGCAGTTCCAAAACTGTACGATGTTAATTGCCCTAGCATGTCTATGAGATTTATTTTATGCTAGCATAATGCTAATTGCTAGTTAAAATGTGCTAAACAGTAGCTAATGTTAGCTGCTAGTAACTGTTAAAATGTATAGACTGTAATGTACTTGGAATAGTGTAATTATAGAATAAATTACTTAAATAAATAGTAACATTTTATAAAAAATTTTATTAAATAAAATCCAATTTTTATTTCTATAACGCTTTAAAGATTCATTTGTGACACATTCATTGTCACAAAGCAGCTTTACAGAATTGAAAGAAAATGAGTATGAAATGAGTGAGAAAATTTGTATGAATCAAAAATAATCAGATTGTCACTGATGAGCAAGCCGTTACAAGTAATAATTGCAATATAAAATAACTGCAGTCACAAGTTCTTAAAATATAAATTTTGGTTAAAAAAAACCTTTCTTTCAGCTGCTCCCAAGAGGTCACCACAGCAGACCATCTAACCTGCACACAACTTGTCACGGGTTTTATGCCGGATGCCCTTCCTGATGCAACCCTTCCACTTTTCTAACTGTGCTTGGGACTGGCACTGCATACAGTGGCTGGGTAGTATAGGGTGTGGCTGCCCACCGACTGTGGGGCCCAGATCCTCAGCTCCTCAAATCAACAATCTAGAGCAGACCCGGGCATTTACGGCCCGCGGCCCGACTCTGACTGGCCCGCGAAAGGTTGCTGGGAATTAAGAAAATAAAACCTACTTTCAAAATTTTGCATAATGCATGGACTAAAACAGCAGCGCTTTTACTTTGAAACCTGTTTACAGTGTGCGTGCGTCGTTTACGTACAGGTACTCTGAAACAAGTCAGAGTGCACGTGCTTAGCAACAAGTCATTGTAATGGTAACCCTTCAAAATGTTTGCACATGCCAAAAAAAGAAAGGTGGACGCTGAAGGCCGTGGTTTCAAGAAAATATGGATTACTAAATATTAGGGATGTAACAATATTGTAAATACCGTCATACCGCAATAGCAAATTTTTTCAATAATACCGTGGCCGCATGAC
>JAQMYI010000003.1:23341782-23353307 GCA_030014275.1 Clariallabes melas | reverse complement strand
CTCTCTCTAGGCCTCTGGCTGTGAGAGGTAACAGCATCACCCGGGGTTCGAACCAACGATCTCCGGATGATAGAGCGAGCGCTTTACCACTACACCACTCGGAGGCCCAGCTAAGACACTTCTGATTTCTCTGATTCAGGAGCGTCTTGATAATAGAAATGCAATAGCTGTAGCCCATTTCCTGAAGATACAGTATCTGTGCGTGGTGGCTCTGGAAGTACAGACTCCAGCCTCACTTTAATGTTATGAAGCTCTGCCAAGTTCTTGAGTTGGCTTTGCTTTACAATCTTTTTAGGGTGGTGGTCTTGTGGATTGTTGCTTTACATAAATATGCTTTGGTACAGCACTTTGCAATTCAGCGATCATCTTCTGGGGCTTAACCTCCTTGTGGAGGGAGTCATTGGTCGTCCTCTGGACACCTGTCAAGCCAGTCGTCTTCCCCATGACGTGGTTGCTTGTACTGAACTAGACCAAAAGATACACTGTATTCATACTTTATGAATTGTAATTTTACTAAAACTTAAAATTAAACATTCTATATGAATTAATTCTATTAATCTAGTATATGAGTTTCACATTATTGAGTGTAACTTCCCTTATATTCGAGATTCATTACTCTTCTGTACAACTGTTGATTATTGTATTAAACCAAGTTACATTTGAATAGCAAAATATGAAATCATATTTGACTGTACGCTTTGAGCACACTGCTGCTTTGGATGTTTAGTCTAGCGTTAGGTTTAATCTCATGTTTAGCCAAGTGTGCATACTACGAGTCAGGGAAGAAAGGCGGTGATACCATGCAGTGTGTTTGACAGCCGAGTTAGTGTGTGTAGTCATTGCATTTAAAATGTGTAGCATTAAACATTGACATTGATCGGAAAATAAGCTCGAAGAATTTTAGTTGCAATCAACCATGTCTGTAAAGAATTTCAACACATTCCCGCTTACAGACGAAAGAAAGAATACTTTCATACTTACAGTACTTCTCATTGAAATCAAACCCAAACATCCATGTTGACAAAGAAGAAGCTGTGTGTTTACGTGGGTATTAAGTTTCCAAGCCACAGTCACAAAAGAACACAAAGAGCTTAGACATTTTATTTGAAGTAGATTCTGAGGACTGGTAAATTCAGTATCATTTCAGTGAATGATGGTAATTTATAAAGAAAATAACGATTCGCAGTTTAGTACGTTTATACTCGGACCTAGGATTTGCTACATAACTACACTGCTTTTTTAGTTGCATATTAATCACTGTTATTTACATAGACAAAAAATCCAAAATTTGTGGAGGTTATTAAATGGATATTCTTAAATCTTAATGGGACCCTTTATTGACGGCACTTGGAGGTAAAGCCTATCCCAGGAGACTTAGGGCACACATACTGTACATGGACACACACTCACTCACGGGCAATTTGGGAATGCCAATTAGCCAAATCAGCATGTCTTTGGACTGTGGGAGAAAATGCAAAGTCCATGCACACAGACCCTGAGGTGGGAATCGAACCTCGACCCTGGTGGTCCAAGGCGAAAGTGCTAAACACTAAGCCACCGTGCCACCCACTTACCTGGCACGGTTTCTTTATTTTTTCATTAAGATTGTAATAATAATAATAATAATAATAATCTGGACAAGACCTTAAGCATAAAAGAAAATAAATGCCGTATACACAGACTGTAGTGAGAGGGAATCAGGAGACGGTTTAGGCTCAATGTGCTGGAGGTTTAATAAATCAATAGCAACAAATCCAAAATAGTCTTTTGAACCTGGCAGGAAGTCAAAGTACCAAAGAATCAAGATACTCATAAAACAAAGTGTAAATCCAATAAAGAAGCTGCAAACAAAGCAAGGGCACACACAAGAATACCGGACATGAAACAGCGGTTCAGAATTGAGCGAGTGCATTAGCGAGACCTTGCAGGGAGCTAGAGAGGGAGAGCGAGAGAAATGAATCCATAAACAGGTGTGTCTCAGAAACCTCTGCTTGCATGGTGAGCATGACTCTCTTTTTTTCAAAGGGCCTTCTCTATAAAATCCATGCTAATTTTTTTCTTATTCCATGCATGTCCGTCTCAAGCGAGTTAAGTCTTTAAAATTAATGTTTCAGGAATATGCCAGCTGGAGCTTGATACACATCATCATTTCTACCCAGCAACCTCAAACACTTAAAAGAATATCCGAGGAGAGCATTTTTTTTTTTTTCCAATCATTTGCATACTTTGAGTAGAACCTTTAAGAAAGCTCAGTCATTTCTCCAGACATGTATTCTCATTATAGTAATCTTGTGGAATCTTCACATTCTTCTGTTAAACTAATTGGAAGAATGATGATGCTTATTTTTGATGTTGCTTAATAACTAATATGAAGGGTGAGTATAATTCGAATCAGCAAATAAGAACAATGTATACTTTTTCGTTTTTACCAATTATCATTACTTTGAGCAATTTCATCTGGTTTGTCTTAATAATCTTACATTTATTACACGTCCAAAAACACGTCCAAAAATCTCATATTAATTATAAAAATTGGTCGAAGCGGAATTTTAGTGTCGATGCGACGTGTTGTAAAACAGTGCTCCAGGAAGTGCCGGAGGCAATATTGCTTCCATTGTCAGCCATGATTGCATATTGTACTAATGAAAGAATGTATAAATAATGGTGAAATGGAGAGAGAATTAGGATGAAGAGAGAGAGAGAAAAAAAGAGAGTTTCAAAAGTATGGAAACATTAGTTAGGAGTTAGTTAGTGCGTCGCATTGAATCGCAATTCGACTCAAAAATTATTATTCTTTACATTTTTAATTATGTGCATTAGGTGCCGCACTTGCTCGTAGCTGTTCAACTTGAATTTGAGTGAGTGAGGAATTAGAGGCGGTAAAACGCTGTTTTTTAGCATCCTGCAGGTGGTGCACTCTGAACTATTCACACATTTCCATCCTGCATGGTGGGAGTGAATTATTTCTCAAGTTTATTTAGAAATAACAATTATGGCAGATGACATAACAGAGATGTGTGCTGCTTAGTAACAACGTAGCTTTTTGTTTAAGTTAAATGTAAAAATTTGGTATTTGAAGTTAGTTTGAATTGTTCAAATATTTTACTTTATTTTAAGTGAGGAAAACTAATGTTGTAAGGCATGGGGCTACATTTAGTTACTCATGTTCAATTCACCTGTGAAGATAAGGTATAAAATTTTCTAATTTTGACAAGGTTACAGGTTCAAATCCTTAAAATTGTAACGAGATTAGAAAAATATAATCTAAAATTGTGATGCTTACATAATCACAATATAAACTGAGTCGGCACCTTGGCATCGTGATAATATTTTATTGGGTGGTGACTGGTGATTCCCATCCATAATAATTCATTCAATTTTATTTGTATAGCGCTTTTAGCAATTGTCATTACCTCAAAGCAGCTTTACACAATGAAAATAATTATTTAAGTTTGTATGAAATGTGAATGTGTATGAATCAAAAATGGTCGGTTTGTCCCTGGTGAGCAAGCCGAGGCGACAATAGAACAGCAATATAATATATAGGACAATATAATAGATTCCTTATAGATCTTTCAATTTTTATGGTGACTGTTTTGTGCTTTAGCTATCTGGCTGTAATGTAAATATCGTAATGTTAGTTAGTCTACTCATTGTGAACAGCGTCTTATACTGTAGATGATACTTACTCATAATGCATCAAGTGCGTAAATCAGTGAGTTATATCAACTTCCACCAGCGTCAAGAGTTCGGGTCCCTCCTTAGGCCTGTTTGCATAATTTGCATGTTCTTCCTGTGTATTTCCAAATCGCATGTGTAAAATAGTGTGCTTGTGCACTGCAATGGAATGGCACTGCATCCACGCTTATCCTATACAGGATAAGCGGTATAGAGAAGGAGTGAGTGAGTGAATTATAGGAGTAGCCTATAGGAGTGGCCTTTCTCGTCTTCTTCCCTAATTCTTTGCTCACAATAATACTAGCATTCATTCTGAGTAGACCATTTCATCCACGTAACATTAGCTAGTTAGTCTGTGGGTTAGAGCATACAGTATCAGCAGCCACTGCATACGATGCTTTTAATCTTTATACTCACCCAACATTGATTTCTGTTGTGCACGGTGGACAGGGATGTTGTCGTTCTGGAATGCACCACTCCTATCAAAAAGGAATGTTTTCATAATACACTACAGGTAATCAGCCAGAAGAACTTTGTACTAATTTGCAGTCACACTTCTGCCTAAGGAGACAAGGCGAGCCAAATCATGACAGCAAAATGCTTCCCTTGGCATGGCAGGGCCACGGATGTTCCTCCAGTTTGTCATCCAGTAGCTCGTTGTTACATAAAGGTATCATGTTTCTGCAGTATGCAGTTGAGATTTATCTTGCATAACTGGTCTGAATTGGATAAGAATAGGCTGCTTTCAAAGAATCTAATTATTTACAAACAAATATCATGGTGTACTTTTTCAGTCCTTTTTACTGTTACTAGTCAATTTCTGTGTAGTTGCCTTTGGTGAATCTATCAGATTCAGAGATACCACTCTGATTTGTCACTCCTGTCTGAGTAAACGTTCTTTAATTCAATAAGGCATCTCATGCAGAACAGTAAGTCCCCAACATATGAATGATTTATGTTCTGAGAGTTTGTTCGTAAGTCCAACAAACATTATCTAGGACTAGGATAGCAACACAACTGGCAATCACGCTTCCTGACGCAACCGTCCCATTTTATCCAGGCTTGGGACCAGCACTGTACAGTATGCAGTGACTGGGTTCTATGGGGAGTGGCAGCACACTGATGACGAGACTCGAACCCGGATTCTCAAATCTTCCCTTCAACAACCTACAGCCTCAGCCGCCTGAGCCACCACTCCCACTGACGCAATCGTCTATACACGATATAAAACCAACATGTTCCACGATCTTGTCCGAATGCTTGTTCATATCTTCGAAAGTTCGTAACACAAATGTTGATATGTAGGGGACTTACTGTAAATAACAGTTTAAGTGTAAATCCTAATGAACGCTAATAATCTGTGTAACTTCGTGCAATCCAGTGGTCAAAGTGGACTCTTTAATTCAAAACATTGCAGAGAATGTAAACGGAGCGGAACAGTCACTATGTTTATAGTCAATAGGCCCCGAGCATGAACAAGAATATGAGCTTTTACAGGCAGGAAGCACCCCCCGTTGTTTGTTCTTATCCCATAGTTCAAGGACTCATTTTATTTCCTGCTATAGGATTTTTTTTTTGCAATAAAGCTGTGTACAGAACATCACTGATCAAACACAAGCCCCCTTGAATAACAAAATCTCATGCCTGGAATTTTGACTGACAAAGTATAGCTTTTAAACCACATTTGTTCCGTTTTTTTCTTTGAGCTGCAGATTTAAAGGGTCACAGGGGTGTATTTTATACAGGCCATCTAGTCATATGCTGTTCATGATCACGGAAGAAGAAAAAATGTCTGGAAAAATAAAAAGAACAAAAAAAATGAATGCTTGTGTTATGTTTGCTTTATGAATGATCTTAACATATTCATGCAACATCGTTAATCCAAACTTTTATGCCACAAGAGAAGAACTCGTGTTAGAATATTCAGAATAGCTTATACTGTAATATGAGGATAACTTGGGATACTCATAATGCATTAATGTATTAGTCTATCTATTCACATTCCAACATATATAGATTTGGAGATCTTACCATGCTCAATAACAGCACACAGGTTGGATTCTGGTGCCATTAGGACGCCTGCGAGTCTGTGCCCTGAGCGTGGCTAAGAGCCTTCACAGGAGGATTAGCTAGCTTAGCTAGCATAGCTTATACACAGTTGAATGTATGCAAGTCAAACTACATTTATACATGATTCAGCCATGGCGATGCCTTAAACTTATGCTGAAAAATGGCTAATAATCTTCTGGGTGAAATCATATTAAGTACCATCGCACTGAGGTCTTGACATGCTCAAAGGCACACATGCTGTATGTTGCACACAGCTGGCGATAGCCAGAAAATAAAAAATTCAAATTTTATTCGTCACATATACAGTATGATATGAAGTGAAATACTTATACGACTGCTGATGACCTCGAGATTCAAAAAGGAAAGTTTCAGTGTGAAAATAAGAGAAATAACAAATTAGAAAAATAAGAAATAAGTAAATAAACTTTAGATGTAAAGGACTTTTTTTGGAGGTCTTAGCATGCTCAAAAGGCAAACAGGCAAACAGGCAGGTGCTTGGGCCCGCTTATCCTTGCTTGCAAGGATATTTAAATTAGAACTTAATAATAAATCATATCATTCAGGGCAAATTAGTGATAGGTTTCTGACCTGCCAGCTCTGGTTCTATTCTTAGCCAATTTCCCAAACCCAGCCAAAGGATGCAGGTCCAAAACCCAGATGGGTTGTGTTAGGAAGGGGATCTTGGGTAAAACCTGTGCCAAGTGAAATGTGCAGATCGGTTGGTCCACTGTGGCAACCCCTTAACGGGAGCAGGCAAAAGAGCAACATATGAATGAAACATATCACACCTGGAGATACAGACCTGCCAACCATCATGCATTTTTAGCAGGAGCTTTTGTGGCACTTTAACCGTCTCCCCAGACAGAGTTAAAAATCAGATGAAGTAGTACAGTAGGTGAAATTTGAGTTTGACTTGAATGCTGTATTTTTTTTTTTTTAACAAGCAGACAGCAAGGAAAATGACACGCCAAACAAAAAGCAGAGAGAAGAAAGAAAACAACAGAGAGAGAAGAAGCCAGAGAAGGTTTACTTCTACCCAAGTAATGCTTTTCAAACAGGTTTGAAAGTGCAAACCTGTGCCGTTAGATGGAGGAGACATCTTCAAACCTTACTTGTCACATTAGCTTAGGGGGAGAAAAAAAAGGTGTTCTGCGAACCTGAACATGCGATTAGAATGATAGACGAAAGCAGGAGAAGCAAGCCCACACATTACACGGGTGGAGAACGTCATCTGCCTGATGAAGAGCTGTCCATTTGCCACAAACACGTGTATTTTTAGAGAGCCAGTGAAAACCGCCGCTGGCTGGATCCTTCAAATAGGATCTTCTTCACAGTTCGCAGCAGCAGATTATATGCTGTCAGAGTTTCCCTATAGTTATGATGTAGTGAACACACCTGCTTCAGCATGCAGGTGTGGCAGATATACAGAAACCATATATTTTTTTTCTTTTTCTATCTAAAGTACTACATTAACAGGATTTCCTCGCTTTCTGCTCAAGGATGTGAGTGTGCATGCTGTTCGAGCTATTTCAGGTCACAAGCCTAGACCATGCTATCCTTCCCAAGAGGGCTGACGAGGCATGGACAGACCTGGGTATGATGGCCTCGCTGGGAATAACTGCCTTTTTTCCTGGCTGGGTTCTAGATGTTTATGGTTATTGTTCACAGTAATGTGGACTGTGCAAGTATTAGTTTAGTTTGTAAAAAAACAACAAAAAAAACTGCACAGCATCTCGCCAGTCTCAGCTTAAAATGATGTTTTATAAAGACTGCCTCATTTCCATTCCCCATCAAGTTTGGCAGTTCTGCTAATTTGTGTGGATGACATGCATGTGTACAATTTGTTATCTAAATTTCACACCAGAGTATAAACTGTGTCATATTCAATCTTTATTAATTGGCTCATCTGTTTTCATGTTCAAGTGATTTGAAAAAGAACACATTTTTGTATTTTACCATGAATTGAAATTGAAGTGTGATTGAAGCTTTAAGGACAAAAATGTTGCATTAGGAATTCCAGATATTTTTTTTAATCCAAAGTCCCTCTATTTTCACAGGCTCAAAAATAATTACACGAACAAACACAATTATAAATATTAGAATGATTAAATATTAAGAAGGAAAGCAGGTGAAGCGATGCACCCGTCATGCATAGTGCTCAGTGTATAAGCCTCTGGAGACAGTGTTATGATCTGGGGTTGCTTCAGTCGCTCAGGTCTTGACTCAGCAACGTTATGTGGCAATAAAATGAAGTCAGCTGACGACCTGAATGACCAGGGTATCACATATATGTTTTTTTTCTTCCCTGATCGTACAGAAATATTACAGAATAAGCATAAGGAATCATGTTCACACAGGAATTGACCACCACTTTGTGTGCCGTATCCAAAGCTAAATGCGGTCAAACAACATATTACAGTATGTTTTTTTTGTTGTTGTTGTTGTTGGCAAAGCAGTGTACAAATAAATAAAAAAAGTAATAAATTGCATTTGCATTATGATAGAAAATGTCTGTCCTGTGAAACTGTCCCGATGGTGTATAAGACTAATTTCAAAAAAATCCTCAACAAAACAGAGTTCACAGTCCAATACAGTGGAAAAGAGCTCGGAGACAAAATGGTGGCCAGTCAAGTGCAAAGTGTTGTCCCTCCGTCCCAGGTTAAATTTAAACAAGGTTTTTTTATTGATGCCATCTATTGGTCTTACAGGAATAACAAACCATTATGGATTTGATAATTTAAAAAAAAGAAGATATTTTTACATATTTGCTCCAAATCATTTATACACATTACAGCATATACTGTACATACAATAATCACTATATGCCGAAAAAAATACAGTATGCACACACCCGACCATCACACCTGTATGGGTCTTCTCCTATTTTCTTTTCTTTTTTTTCTTTTTTTTTTTTTTTTTTAATATATATAAAATTCAAAGCACACAGTTGTATTATCTTCTGTGTACTCAAGGAGCCTTACCATAACAGTTCCCCTGAGCACAAAGTGGGGTTTATAAAGACATGGTTTGCCAAGGTTGGTGTGGATAAATTTGAGTTGCCTGCACTAAGCCTTGACCTCAATCCTGTCTTTTGCAAAGAATTGGAATACCGAGTGTTCACCAGGCCTCCTCACCTGGCATCAGTGCCAGACTTCATAATGCTCTCCAAGCAAAATGGGCACGAATCCCCATAGCAACAGTCCAAAATATTGTGCAAAGCCTACCCAGAAGAGTGGAGATTATTACTGAAAAATGGGGACTAAATGTGTAAGAGCATGTTTAACAAGCACATATGGGTGTATAATTACAGTGTCATGCAAATTGGCATATTTTTTCTTTTTTTTTTTTGGTTACTCAAGGTGACATGTAATGTACTTATGGTAGTATATTAACATAAACAAGTCATGGTACAGTAATCCAGATTAAATGATCAATAGATTATTTATATGAAAGGGTTTTCTGAAGAGAATAGAAATTGGAATTTGGTAGAATTACTAGGCCTGCCTTGACGCAGAACATCTGCTGCTATGCACAATGATTCTTTTCAATTACTTGAGTCTAATTTATATGTATTCACCACTGCTGCTTCTGTGGATGACAGCAAGGCAGTCAGCACACAGTTTCTATGATTACATCGCAATTGCAAAAAAAAAACCCTTTGTGAGCCCTTTGGATTTACCTGGGTTTCATAAAATGTGCTCTGACCTTCATTCACATCCTAGCAACAAATTGAAGCTCCAAAAAGACTTGGATGATGCTGCTTGTTGCCATGGAAATTGATGTGACCCGGGGGAGGGGAAGGGGGGGGATCCTGACAACAGTTCGTTTACAGAACCTGAGTCAGACAAAATGCACAATTAATACAACTGATAACGTGTGTATTTCCTCGTCTTTAACACACGTGATTGCACAATAAAGTTATTTGTACTATAATAATTAGGAATGGGATTTCTAAAGACAGGCTGTACTCTTTATACTCAATATCCTCATGAATGTTCAAGGTAAATTTGTTGATTTTATTAAAATTTAAACACTAAAGACGAAGCAACAAACATACCTAAATCGGCACATTTCGGTGATAAATACTGTAAGTAATAAAATTTATTTAAATTTATTTTAAAAATGGGTCAAAATTCTACTGACATCTAGTTTTTTAGGTGTGTGTTACGTTCATATCATCATATGCAAGGTTAAACATAAACTTCTGTTCAAAAGAACATTGCACTATGAAAATTATACAAACGTTATGGAATTATGGAAACCCGAAATCTAAGTCATAATTCCGCTGTAAAAACAAGTAAGGTAAGGTAAAGGTTGTTACTTTATCATGGACAATCTAACTCATACCTTCTGAAGTGTCGCCGCACACATCCACAAAATGTGCCACGTGATTATGTCCTGCTGACATCTCTTGGTGTCAAAAGTAAGGAAAAACATTCTGATTGTGCGTTTTGTCTTCATACTATTATTCCCCATGTAGACCACGCTAGCAGAGAGAGGGACGTCGGAATGCTTAAAACATGGTTGAAGCCACGAACGCAGGCGCTGCCAGACAGTTTAGAGTTGCCAGGAATACCGTTTCCAGGCTACGGAACAGATTCCAAACAGCTGATTCCACTGCTGCTCGCCCTAGGTCTGGAAGTCCAAGAATGACAACGCCAAGACCAGACAGACTAATTTGATGGCGTTGTCTATCTTGGAATTCTCAAATAACGCCAAGACATAATAGAGTAATTTGGAGTTTTTTTGGAGAAATTATATTGAAAACGCTGTCATTACTGTTTCTGGTATTGCAGGGTTTCAAACGATAAGTCGTCGGAGTATTTAATAAAGTTTGGGTGCAGCTGGACTCGCTGGAGATCCAAGGAGGCCGCAGCGTGGGCCAACGCTGACTCTGTCATTGTGGATTTCTGGTGCTGATGGACAGATTTTTGTATAAAATCTAACTTTCGGATTCATTTGACAGAAATCCAATTTGTAAGAAATGTGCAATTTTTCTGATGTCCATGGGTATACATGGATAACTTCTTAAATAATTAATGAAATCTCCTTAAGCCATGCCTTAAAAATCTATATATTTCTGGATTATTTACTGAAACCAATGAGTTGGGTGTTTCGACAGGTACTTCTTATCATTTCTCTTACACTCTTGTCTTGACTTCTATAGCTTAATTGTGCAAGTTCAGTGCTATATTAAACAGTGTAGTTGCAAACTAGTGTCCTGCACATTGGTAAGCTGAGCAAGGAAGAGACAGGAATCGTTATACTGAAACAGGGTCAAAACCGTAATAGCATTTAGAACAAAAGTGCTTTGTACAGACTGGTTCAAATTACACAGAACATATAATTTTCAGAGTGTGAGTTTATGGAGTACTTACATTCTGTGGTTGTGTGTGTGTGTGTGACAGAGTTCAAATGTGTGAAATCAGTAATTGGGTGAACTTGAACGTGTTAGCCGGGAATTGAAGTCCATCGCAGCCATATTTTTGTGTTCTGGGGGTTGGAGTCTAAAGCCAATTACAGTGTAGACCTGACAAATAACTAAAATTAAAAGGGCTTACAGTGGCCCAGATAGTTAAGGTGCTGTGTTACTGATCGAAAGGTCAGAAGTTCAAGCCCCAGCACAACCAAGCTGTCACTATTGGTTCCTCGAAGGAAGGCTCATAGCCGTTTGTAAGAAAAGAGTTTAGCTATGCTGTGAAGTACAGGGTGGGCCATTTATATGGATACACCTTAATAAAATGGGAATGGTTGGTGATATTAACTTCCTGTTTGTG
>JAQMYI010000003.1:23303034-23322871 GCA_030014275.1 Clariallabes melas | reverse complement strand
AAAGGTAAAGTGCAGGTTAATTTGTTTTATTTTTACTTTATATTTTGTGTTAATTATTTTTATGTATTTATTTTTTAAGGCTGTGGAACGAATAATTTGAGTTTCCATTATTTCTTATGGGAAGATTCGCTTTGATTTACGAGTGTTTTGAAATATGAGCCCACTCATGGAACGAATAATGCTTGTAATCCAAGGTTCCACTGTTTTATTTTATTGTACTTTATTGCCATCTGCAAAAAAATGTAAGGGTTCTTTCAGGATTAGGACCAGCACGGAATCCAGTGGCTGGAGTTTGGACATTGGGAGGCAATTGAACCCGTGTCTTCCACATGGCAGAAGTGCCATATTTTAATATACTGTATATTAAAAGAAAATTTGATGGGATTCCCTAATTGGCATTCCCAAATTGGCCGTAGTGTGTGAATGTGTGTGTGAGTGTGTGTATGTATGTGCCCTGCGATGGATTGGAACCCTGTCCAGGGTGTACCCTGACTCGTGACTTCTGGGATGGACACCAGGCTCCCTGTGACCCTGAATACAGGATAAATAATGGTATCGATGATGAGTGAGTGAGTGAGAAATGTTGATCTAAAGTCATCCTGTACAATAAGCCATATATACAATGGTGTTTGTGCAGTGGTAAAAGATCTGCTTAAAAGATAACACGCAGAACAGAATAAACATATACGCATGAAAACACCCGCTTGTGTATATAGGAACAGTATATGTAGAACAGATGAAATATACAGTGGTGCAAAAACAGCATTATAAAGTATGGGCAGTGCGGAGATGCATAATGGATAAAGCAGTGTAATATAAGTGAAGAGTATAAATGCAGTAGTGTAGTTGTTATCGAACCATGATCAACTGTTCCATATGGAAACAGCCACAGGGGAGAAGCTATTTTTCAGTCTGCTTGTGTGGGAGCCGAGACACCTGTAGCGCCTCAGCGAGGAGGGTAAATAGTCCATCATTAGGGTGAGAGGCGTCTCTGAGAATGGCTTCTGCCCTCTTTACGCATAGCTTCATTGTAATGGTTCTTAACTGTGGGGGGGCGGTGAGTTTCATCACCCATTGGAGAGCTTTTGCGGGTTGTTCTGATGCAGTTGCAGAGGCCCAATAAAATGCAGATGTGAAGAAGCTCTAAAAAAAAAGTACAGCAGTAAATGTTCATAAGTATTCTGGAGCACAAGTAACAGTAAGTCTCCAGGGAGTAGATATGCTCTTGTGCCATTTTGAGTAGAAAGATGAAGGTTAGGAAACAGATGAGGTACACGGAGATGTGGACCCCGAGGAACATAAACCTGAGTACATGCTCTACAGCAGCTCCGTTAATGTGAATCGGAGTGTGAGTGTGATTTACAGCCTGTCAAAAATCCACAATGGCATCTTTTGTATTGTTGGTGTTGAATTCCAGGTAATAGTCCTCACACCATACGCTATACAGGTACTGAATCTTCTACCTTCAAGCCACCTCATGATCGGGCCTGTCACAGTGGTGTCCCCTGTAAACTTGATTATGCCAAGTGATGCGCAGTACGCAGTAATGGGAGGAAGATGAAGTATAAGGGACAGTATGCATCCTTGAGCAAAGTTTGGGGTCATCCTAGTGAGTATGGGCAGAATGGAGTGCCAGCTAGATGGCCTCTTCTGTTGGCATCTTTGGGTGATGGACAAACTGATGAGGAGCCAGAGTGGCTTTACGATGGGTCAGTGTTTTGAAGCACTTTGATATGATGGGGTGAGTGCATCAAGATGAAAGTTATGGAGTATGTTGAATAATTAGGCCGAGCTTTTTTCTGTAAAGGCTTCTCAGCTATGGAACGACCTTCCTGGTAATGTTCAGTACTCGGATCCAATCCCAGTCTTTAGGCCTATGTTGAAAATGAGTTTCTTTAGTCAGGCATTTTCTAAAAATATGCTTTCTCTTAGGTAACCGTGCAATCGGGCCAGTATTTACTCTTAAAATAGGCTTAAAAGTCTACTTAAGACTCATAATATGCTGTAATATTTACTATGTGGGCAAATGAAAAAGAATAGGAGCTAATTCTAGGAGTAAATACTAAGCATGAATTATGACAGTTTCTATGTCATAAAATAGTCACTTATAACTTATTCTGTTGCACAATAGAAGTACCCAAATCAGCCCACTGAAACATTTGTTCATATTAAATATTAATAATGTATATACTTATATTTTCTATCACAGTCTCTCAATGAGAAAATAAGCAGAGGAAGTAAAAAAAGAAATGGCTGCAGAAAAAAAGGTCTGCTGCTTCAGTGTTTTTAGATCTAGTCAGATGTTACTTTGGTATACTGAAATATAATTACAAGCATTGCATACTGTAAGGCTTTTATTGACAATTACATTAGCTTCATGCAAAGAGTCAACATTTGTAGTGTTAACCCATCTTTTTCAACACATCTGCAATTCGCCCTGGCATGCTGTCAATCAACTACTTCTTCTCTTCTAAAGGCAATAACCAATGCTTAGAGTCTATCAGAATTTGTGGTTTTTTGTTTGTTCAACCGCCTCCTGAGGATTGGCCCAAGTTAGGGTCTGAGGAGTTTCCTGGCCATGGAGCCAAAATTTTGATGTTTTGTTCCCTGAGCCACTTAGTTATCATTTTTGTCTTCTGGCAAGGAGCTCCATCATGATGGAAAAGACATTGTTCATCACCAGACTGTCCTTAAATGGTTGTTCTTGGAAGATGTTTTGTACCATTCTTTATTCATGGTTGTGTTCTTAGGCAAAATTGTACACAAGCCCACTTCCTTGGCTGAGAAGCAACCCTACGCATGAATGCTTTACTGTTGGCATGACACAGGACTGATGGCAACATTAGGGATATTGATAAGTTTTAGAATTATGTTTATACAGTAGATGAAATGATGTCAGACCAAAGTTGAAAAAAGAGTAACAAACCAATGGTCTGATCTGGATTCAAACTCCGATCATGGATGTGGTCAGACATTGTATGGAGGGATGTTGATCAGAATAAAGGCTCCAAATAAAGGTTATAGTGCCTTTTAAAGTTGTACTTGCAACATTGTGTTTGGGTCATTCATTCAATGTTATCCCAACATTTTATGAAAGCCATTTTAACTTACAAAAACAACACTGTGTATATGTTTTGTAATGTATCAGTTTATACGTCTAGACGTTTTCTGTTCTGACACCTCCTAGGTGTTGGAATGCATTTCCTGTACAGTAGATGTCCTTACAGCCGAGTCACTGGCATTCTCAAAAATTCTTCCCAACAGTGTATGCTTCTAGCGGAGTGTAACCAGTGTAAGGATATCTTTATAGATTTATGTAAGTCGCTCTGGATGTGAGCGTCTGGCAAATGCTGTAAATGTAAATGGATTTCAATATATAGTTAATATTTTATTTCAGTACTGTGAAAGCTCCACGGTAGCAGCAATAGGTACAGTATCGGAGGTGCTTATATTACAAGGGTAACCTGTTGCTGCTACTGTGGAAATTTAACACTTCAAAAATACAATCTAGGGTATATAGTAAAATAATTTAAAAAAAGATACATTACAAAGTAAAGTATATTCTATTGAAATGTATGTTTGTAGCTTGTGAGTTCATGTGATTTGAATAATTTACAAGAGATTGTGTCATTACAAAAATTTTATTATGCAGAGTAATAGACTATGCAATATTAACGATTTGTTGCTTATAGTACATGTAGATGTCATTCAAATCACTATTATTATTATTATTATTATGATTATTATTTATTTATTTATTATTTTTTTATTAGTTGTATTAGTAATAGTAGTATTACTGTAGGTAACCTTAATATTATGTTGTCCTTGATACCAATAAATAATGCACGGCATTAATCCCAGGCCTCATGTGAGCCCCATCTTATTTTGCCCTCCGGCAAGGTGCAATGACTGATGGGTAATTTTGCTTGCCCACTTCCAGCGTTGTTCATTTGTTCCTTTTTCTGCTCGAAGTTCCCTTTGAACTGAGTAGTTTCACTCCTTACAGTGTGGAATCTTACTTAAGATGACTGAATACCCTGTCCAGGGAGCTACTTGCTAATCAGAATGCATCAGACGACTTTTTCTCACTCAGTGCCCATCTAAACCCTGTATCCCCTACATCAGACGCCATCAAAGAAAGAATCAATCAGTAAAAGTTCTGAGGAACAGTCGTCCTGGCGATCATCCAAAGACCCCTGAAGCTTTAATTTTGTCTGGAGCCCTACCATATCAGAAATTATAAAATCTCAATATACAGTACGACCCTGTGACAGGTTCGCACCCAGACATCCCTTACAGACAGCTTCCTCTGTAACAGTTACTCAGTTACTCCTGTTGAATGTGGTTTGGCCTTCTTGGTGGTATGCTGACATTACCCTGGATACCATGGCTCTTGATACATCACAAACACTTGCTGTCTTGGTCACAGATGCGCCAGCGAGACACCCACCAACAATTTGTGGTAGTATCTGGTCAAATTTAGCCTTGAAACCTCCAACACTAAATTGGTCGGTGTTTCAGTTTCATTGTCCAACCCCTGTACATAGTTTGAGTCAGTCACACTTCAGGAAAATAATAATAATAATAATAATAATAATAATTTTATTGCTATACATTATATATTGATATATATGATAACATTATGATAATAATATAAAAAATTACATCTACACAGAGTCAGCATATGTATCAAATAAAAAATGTAAAAAAAAAAAAAAAATTTTTATAAAAATGTAGTTATTTTCCCTCGTTTCCAATTCCTCCCCGTCACTAGGGGGCTCCCACATTAAGGCTACTACTACCAGTCAGTCAGGAAGGGCCGAAGATTATCACGTTTCCTCCAAAACTCCAGCCGACCGCATCTTTTCGAACTGCTCGCTCACAGAACGTTGGGGGCGGTGTAACACACTCGGAGGACAGCGCTATCCGCTCCTTCCGCCTGCGTGAGCTCACAGATGTCCGTATTGGCTGTAGAGCCGTGATTAATGTAGGAGCACTAAGTACCTTTCATCCCACCTCAGCCAATTATCTCTCTCTAGGTCCTTGGCTGCGGGTGGCTACAGCATCACCCGGGAATCGAACCAGCGATCTCCAGATGATGGGGCGAGCAATACTTAATTTAATCCCATATCTCTGTGTAAATTATTCTGTTATAACGAATGCAGTAATACAAACTAGTGAGTTGAATTATATATAAGTTGGGTCAGTGTTAAATAACTAGAATGTACTTTATATCATATTCAGGGAATGCTTTCAGGATTAAGGACTTTTGCTGCTTTTATTCCAACAACATGTTGAAATAAGAAGCAGAAGGAAGGGATTCACTACAGACATGTCCAAGTTATGCTAGGGGAAAAAAAGAATCTGGGCTTTTGTTCAAAATGTAGTAGCCTATCAGGGCATCTGACAACGCATCTCCTCCCATATGTTTGTTATAATTCCTGCTCCAGCCACCCTGGTTGCTCCTTATTATTTTTGAGACTGAAATCTCTGCTCTCTTTGGGAGGTCATTAGTAGATGTTTCTGAAAAGCTGCATATGTTTTGTCTGCTGCTTCGAGCCACAGGCTCCAATTTGTATTTGGATCAATTCTTTAAACAGAGACGGATGTAAAAATTCTCCACGTATATGCCTAATTGGTAACTAGTACCAAATAGAGAGCGAACCAACAGGCTAATTACCCGGCTGTCCAGGTGGCCCTCGTTCTGTGATCAACAAAAGAAACCACAGCTTTATTCATCCCAGGTTCATTCAGCCATTATGTAGTTTATATCCCTATTTTATAGATTTGTTTTTTATTACAGCTATAACAACACATTAGTCCACGACTCAAGTCATTTTACTATATTAGCTTCATGATTTGATGCAATTTGTTTCTGTGACTATTGTGAATAAAATTCGAATGAAGAACTATGGGAAAAGGTTAAGGCCACAATAAACAATTTATTTTTAGTTCTGATTTTTATATAAATAAATGAAAGGTTTTGGTCTGTACATTTGGTCAGAACTCGCTCTTTCATTGATATCTTTACGTCTGATACATTGGAGGACCCGAAACCAGTTTCAGAACAGGCTGAACAGAATTTAATGGAACTTTGTAAATCCTTCAGTATTTGCCTGAAGATAAACCTGCGCCATAAATTTTTATCAAAACTCAACGGAGCCAATCAACAAGATAGTTTATCATGTACTGTAGACACAGAGTATGGGGAAGACACCGAAACAATTGTGATGCACCTACAATCCGCCAGAAATTCTAAATACACACATCATCAGACTCATTATTACTTCAAAAAATGGTACGTACACTATGAAAACTGAACCGTGCGCCATAATTTAAATTAAAATGAGATGTTCACGTTTTCACAGACTGGTGTTATTCGAATGATATTAAATAGCATTTTAACTGTTATAAAGTAGCTGTTTAACCATGTAAGTTATTATCTGATATTAAGCTATCAATCCCAGCATAGTCTCTGTGTCCAGTGTTTTTAACACTATGGGTTCGTACCTCTGGTGTTCAAATAATGCAAGTGTATTAGACTGCAATGTAATAATGTAGCTTTATTAAGTAATATAATGTAATATACAGTATGGTTGCATTATAACAGAATGCTGATTTCCACTATGTGAATTGCACATTTCCACAATGCTCATCTTCAACCACCTCTGTCCTTCAGACATTGTTTCTAATACGTACAGGCCTTATGGATGCCTTTCATCTATAACTATTGTAGGTGGCTGGGTGGTAAAAAGCTTAGCGAAGGAAACAAGCTGCTCATAAAGAGGTTTTACTTTAAAGAGAGGCACCTAATGTTTTGTTCATTTTCCCCTCGGGTTTTCATTATTTTCATCAGGGTCTCGTAAATGAAGGACCGATGAAATGGCTAGGAATCAGGCTTTGAATATGAATCTGGAAAGGAGAAGTCAAAGCTGAGTTTTTGTGCCAGTGATTAGACCGTTTCTTTGTCCTTCACAGGCAATATGTACTGTATGTATTCTCAACAGCATACCAAAAGCACCTGAAGCAGCTAAAACATCTGAAACTGCTGAAGTGGAGAGTACATCAGTGTCAGGATAATTTGCAATCCTGGAGAATGTTTCACAGTTAATTTCAGGCACTTCATTTTTTGTTTCATCATCAGATATACTGTGTCATAATTCATTATCCTCCTTTTCATAGTGCGGATCCTTTCTGCCTTTCTAGGAGCTCAGGTATTCAGGGTAGGGGTGGAAGTGTCCACTTAGACATACAGTATGTGCTGTAGATTGACCGGTACTATCGGGGGGGTGTAAATGCAAAGTTGCTCCAAAATCTTTCCATCATTCCATGTGAGCATTACAGATGCTGATGGTATACATACAAGATCCCAAACATTATTAGTGGTTTCACAATTTTACACTACAGCGGTTTCTAGATGTATTATTATTATTATTATTATTATTATTATTAACAACAACAAACATTTTCTTTCATAGAAAAATCTTCTTTCACAGAAACATTCTAATTCTGTCCATGTGCAGCTACTGTACTTACCCAGTGGAATTTTGCCTTGTAACGAACAAGAGGGTGCATTTAATTATAAACGGTTGCAGTCAGGCATTATGATGAACATTAAGCTTGCAGTAAATGCTTTGAGCTGGTCTTTTTTTGGAAGGTTGGGGGAAAGTTCCTAAAATCAGCACAGGGTCAGATTTATACATATAGCACACCTAATATTTGGTTGAATATCCCTCACCAGAGGTTCAGCCTTAGCAGGCACTGTTGGTAGCCATCAATAAGCTTTAGGCTGAATTCTGGTTGGATATTTATCCACCCCTCTGGCAGAATTGACAGTGTTAGCTTGCTTTACTCATTCCACAACCAGCTTTGAAGTCCTGCTTTTTCATTATTCCATCCACGTTGTGCAATGCACCAGTTCCACCGACAGCAAAACATCCCCAAAGCATGATTCTGCTAACCACCCTGCTTAACAGCTGGTACAGTGTTATTGGGATTTAAATGCCTCACTCCGACTTCCTCGAACCTTCCTCTGTTCGGATCTTTCGTCCAGAAAGCTTTTTCTTTTGTCCACACAGCTGCAAACTTCGGTCAAGCTCGGAGGTGTTGATTTACAGGGTTCCAGATGGCGAGTGAAATGGTTGCCAATGCGCCAAATGTTTTGATTTTTGAGACGGGTTTTTATCCAGACAGTCTCCAGTGGTCTCCACAAACATATCTAAAAGGCATGCAGCAGTCTTTAATCCTTTCACAGACTCTTTCCTCTCCTGTGTCTGTCTGCCTGCCTGCCTGCCTGCCTGGAGAGCACAAGAGAACAGGAGCGAACCTGATAGTACAGAAGGGCTGCGTTCAGGAGCACTTACAAACATAAGACAGTTCATCAAACCATTCAACTGTCATATGTTCATGAATGTTTGCAAGCGTTCTGGGTAATGCACCAGAGGTGGGCAGAGTAGCCAAAAAAATTTACTTAAGTAAGAGTATCTGTACTTCAAAATAATGTTACTCGAGTAAGAAAGTGAAAAGACTACTGAGTAACTGTTTCATCGTAATGTCAGTTGAAATTTCTTTAGAAATTATGTAAGCAGCCAGACAAAATGCTAAAAATGCTATAAATTCTGACCTGACATTTTCAAATAATAAAGTATAAAAATAAATAAAAATAAATGAATAAAACTAAATATCTTTACAAAATAGGAAATTAAGGAACAAGAAACACAAATGTCCAAATCTCTCTGTTTTCACAGCATAAACCTTTTGAAACAAACACCTACTGTAGGTAGCATATGTATGTTGGAACAGTGTAAACTATTTCCAGTGTAAGATATACTGTACTGTATATTCAGTTGCCCTGTACAAAAGGTTGTACTTTATTATAAACTGTGTCAAGCAGAACAAATGTAAGAAACTTATATTTTCACCCTCTAGCTTATTTGCTAACTATGTATGCTAGCAATGCAACATTAAATAAAACAGCTAAACTAGCCGTGACATGTTTTCATTCTCTGCCTACCACAGCTGACGATTTTTTTTTTACCCGCTGATTGGTCAAACGGAGTCATGTGATTATTGTTGCTACGTCTGATTGGTTAAACACAGTCATGTGGTAGATCCACCGGCTACATTTCTCTGGGAAAAATAAAGAATATCTAGTGTGTAGAATAAATGGTTAGAAAAGGAATGAGTCGAGTGTAGCCGAATGTAGCGGAGTAAGAGTTTCTTTTTCACAAATCTACTTAAGTAAAAGTAAAAAGTATGGTGCGGTAAAACTACTCATAGAAGTACATTTACCTCTGCTAACGCAGCCCTCCTGTACTCTTGTGCTCTGTCTATAGTGAATGTTTTTGGATGAACGCACTGACAAGCAGTCGGTAATGTGAATTGTAAACAGAACAGAATAGATTAAAATTAACATTTATTAATGACATTAAGTATTTCTTTTTTAAATCTTGGCTTTGGAAGCTCACACATGGCCGTCATGGAACATAGACAACTGATAAAAAAATAAAAAAAAAACTAAATGTGTTAAATAAAAAAGTCTCTAAATCTAAATTAGTATTATTTTATTTTTAACTCCCTGTCCATTCAAACCCTGTCTCCTCTACTGTATATCAGATGCCATGGATGTCGAGAAGAGACATCATTCCGAGATATTGCTAGCAAAGCACACCTGATTTTAGTGTGCCAATGGCTCCAATTTGATCTGGTTACTTGACTTCACCTCGTTATGTTTTCAAAAGGCTTCAAAAATTCTTTGGCTCCCAAATATTTGTGTTTGCCAGGAGCCCCGATTCAAGAGCAGGGGCTTCTTTTGTTGATGGCAGGCTTTTGATCCATGGCGATACTGTATAACCAGGCCTGATTGTAGACACTGACACTGGTGTTCCAGGAGGTTCTAGTTCAAGTGAGGCCTGTGCGGTTGTTCCTGACCTGCCAAAACAATTTGGTCTCAGCTGACAGAGACACTTCTTCCAGGTCTTGGCAAAGTGGTTGCACCTCCCATTGGCCCGGACTCACATCCAGTTGTTTGATCTGATCTCGAATCTGGCATGTGTAACTTGTCCATCCCTGTGCTCGGATCTGCACTGACACACACACACATGCATACTTACACACTGAGAGAATAGTCTATGCATTTATGCATGAAATATATTTAAAAAATAAACATGCAGATGAATATCACTAGGAATCCTTTGTTTCGAAATGAATCCGGACATAAATAATGAATTTGAACGGATCAAAAATAATGAATGTTTGAATTGTAAACTGTCTTAATTATGTCACTTTGGCATCACATACAGGCATCTATTAAACGAGTAAATTATGTAAATGCATTCTAGCACATCTTTATTCCTGACCCGTATCATGCCAGCCATATGTTGTGACACAATTAAGATGTCCCCCCAGATACATAACTTCCTGGCACTGAGAGAGCAGGCAATTGAAAGGCTATTTGTGCAAAAGTTTTTTTTTTTCTGAAATAATCCATGCAATCAGTTGCTCCCACGTTCAATAAAAGGCACCATCTGAAAATAGAACTGCTTTCACTTAATCAAATGAACTGTAAATAATGATCTTTAGTGCGTGATTTCAAATTTGCCAGTCACACAGGATGCCAGTCATCTTGGCACACAGATTACACTGGATAATGGCTTTACTAAGTGAGAAGATCCTGTTAAAATTCAGAGCTGGTGAATGGCACGCCTTTGGTTTTTACCGTCTTAATTGCCTGTACCTCTGGATTTCGAATTTTCAAGCTGCAGTAAATGTATCAGGAGTAGATAAAAGTAACCCAGAGCAAGACTTTTCAATACTTTTAATCTCATTTCATTTATACATTTGAATGTTTTATGCCAACCTATCATAGTATTTAAATATTAATGCATCCTTTGTGAACAGCAGAATTTGTAATAGAAAAGAAATGAGCCGGAGACGGACAGGGTTTGAGCAAAAATCTATGCGTTTGAGCATTGGCGTGTGTCCTGGCTGTATCTATAGCTGAGACAAAAAAAAAGGCAAAAAAGGCTCAAATGGCACATCATGGTGAAGACCTCTGTTTGTCGAGCTTTCACATGTCAAATTAGGAGCTCGGACTGGGCCATGACCTCATGTGGAAACTGTCTTCTCAATAGCAAGTTATCCATGTAGGAACTTGGGGGATCGAGGCAACGCTCCTACAGTACATGTAGTGTCCATCCTGGATACTAAAGAAAAGCCACTTAGAAAAGCCGAATCCTGTGGAGCTGCTGTTGTGAATTTTGAAAGCTTAACACGAATGATGAAATAGCTGAAAACCTTAAAGGTAACATTTTGCCTCACATTTCTGATATTGCAGATATTGCAGAGTGTTTTCTCTGTGCCGTGGCCATGGCTTGTGAATTGGCCAAACTTGGTTTCACATCTGTATTAACAGCCCCAGAGACTTACTGCACATACTGTACCGTATGGCTTTGCCTATAGCTCTCAGAGCTTGAAGTTCAAAGACCAAACGTGCCACTATATTACAGATTCAATTTACACTCGTCGGTGCATTGTATGCTTTACTAAGAAGCATGTTTTTCTCTTATATAAGGGTATTGTAATGGACACAGTGCCTGTAGTCTATAGCACTAATAAGTCCCATTCATCTCTCTGGATAAGTTGCTAGGGTTACAGCTCACTTTAAATAGGCCTAGGAGGAGATACTAATGTTATTGTAGTAATCATTCTAACATATATAAGTTGGTCCTTAAGAAATGATTTGGATTTGATTAAGATGCCCTCCCCTGTGATATCATCAATGTATCCTGTCGCAGAGGCCCGGAGCCTATCACAGGAGACTTCCCAAAGCAGGGTACACCCTGGATAGGATGTGGCACGGCACACACATGCTTGTACACACACATTCACACACTACAGGCAATTTGGGAACGGCAATTGACCTGATCTGCATGTCTTTGGACTGTGGGAGGAAACCGGATTACCCAGGAGGGAACCCATCAAGCACGGGGAGAACATGCAAACTCTATGCAAAAAAATATATTCTGGTCTCTACGAATAGGATTTCTACAAATAAGTACCCTTAAATTATATTTTGCAATTTTTGCAATGGATTTACACCGTCCAAATGTGTTGGCTCTGCTTGATAGTGCTATTCAAGGTCAGAGTAAAGTGCAGCTACTAGCAAATTCCGCCTCATACAGTATGTTTGTTTCTGCAACTGAGTGTGTAGTAATACTCAGCCCTGAATATGAGAGATGGCGTGAAAGGTGAAGGTGATGGCGTTGCTATTGCCACTCAGCAAGGAAATAAGCAAACGTGAATATGCCACTGATTCAGAAGGAAACCTCCCCGGTGCTTTGGAAAGAAATAAAGTAAAACCCCTTTTGTATCAAAGTGGGCTTATTTTTTACTGTGAAGCGAGAACCTGGTGCATTAGCTTTTTTGAAAAAATATATAAATAAAAAGAATTGGCTCCAGTCACAGCAGGTAGGAACTGAATGTGCTAGAGAACCTTACGCTGGCTCTAATTCAACAAACATGTGCATGCGTCTGCACTGACATCGCCCATTTGTGTCAGTTGGTAGAACTAGATGAAAGTACACACACGCACACACACACACGCAGCTGCACGCATGCATACACACACGCACAAAGCAAAATTGCCTTTCTTGGTTGATTCTGTCCAGCTAAAGAAATCACTGAGTTCATAAATATACAGTACACTGCCTGGCCCAGAAAAAAGTCACCAGAACCAAGGGGTTCAATTATTAGGCTGCAACTAAGAAGATTAGAAATTTATAGAACTGGGTTAAGGACCCTTCAACTCCCTATTAAAATCTAGAAGAATGTTGCTGAATCGTCAACTTTGGGGAAGTTAGGGGTAAAAAAAAATCACGAATAGAGATCACTTAAACGTTTATGAAGTTGCATGGTCCAAAATCACCAGTAAAAACCAGCACTATATTTAATGGTAAATATAAGAGCATTTGCATACACACAGTGTGATGAGAACTTGCAAGATTGGGACTAAACAGCTGTTTGGCCGTAAGAAAACCACTTGTTAGCGAGACTAATGAGAACAAAGGCTTCTTGTTTCAGCGGAGCATGAAGGAGCCAGGCCGATTCAAGGATCAGACCTTTAGTGGGTAATGAGAACGTAACACGTATGGTGTCTTGCTGTTAATGCCATGCTATTAATAGTAACTGGCTGCACAGTGGCTTAGTGGTTAGTACTGTTCTGTCGCCTTGTACCTCCAGGGTTTGGGTTCGATTCCCACCAGGGTGTCTGTGTGCATGGAGTTTGCATGTTCTCCTTGTGCTTTGCGGGTTTCCTCCAGGTAATCCGGTTTCCTCCCATAGTCCAAGGGCATGCAGATTAGGCTAACTGCCGTTCCCAAATTGCCCGTAGTGTGTGAATTTTGACCACCGGTCCTACCATTGGTCTCCACTGTCTCTAGTTGGACTACGTAGGTTCTCAGATGGAGGGATATGATATACATTTTATAATGTAATGAAAAATAAGAGTATGTCGGGCATTAGTTCTATAACTACAGAACTGTATGTGATCTTCAAACGGGGTTCTTCTTGCTCTCTTTCTTTGATTTCTGCTCTGTTCATCCTGCTCTCTCTTGCTCTTCGGTTCTCTCTCCTTCTTTGTGCTGTCTAACACAACCTAATAGAGAATTTTCAATTAATAAAAGTTATATGTGCAATTGCTTCTTATCGATCCATAATATTTTTCTAGCTGGATTGATGATTTTGGTTTGCTGTGGGCATTTCAGGGAGGTAACATTATTTTGACCTTATACACTATATAATAATCAATAGTTCATAAACTATTATACTGTAAATAGACTTATCAACTATAGTTCTTTCACCTGAACCTGGTTGTTCTGTCTCAAAAAACTTTTGTATATCAATCTATAGAAAAAAGAAATCTAAAATGAATCAGGGTTTGACGAGACATTCTCATCTTGTGACAGGACCCCAGCTTGACTAGATAGTCACTTTACCTTTAAGGATTAGATTAGATTGGTTTATGACCGGAGCTTCTTTTGACGTCTTCCAGCTTTCCGTGCGGCATTTAATTCCTCCCCCTCCATCGGATACTGAGCAGAAGTAAAGTTCAGCTCTTTAACTCAGTAAGACTGTCTGATGGTGTGCTCCAAAATCCCTCCACCTCAAGGCGAAAATATTCAAGGATAAGCTTAAAGCATTTGAAAGACTGAATTATGAACAACGACACTGGTCGCGTCACTGGTCGTACCACTAAAAATGGTCTAAAACCACCTATGTTTGGACCAATAGTCAAAAAGGGTCAGTTCAGATTGACCCTATTTCTGAGCCATGGGGGCATCAGGGTAAGAAGGGAAGAGCATGAAGCGATGAACCCATCATGCATAGTTACAGTACAAGCCTCTAAATGCAGTGTTATGATCTGTGGTTGTTTCTGCTGGTCAGGTCTACAGTCGGCTCAGCAACGTTATGTGACAATAAAATAAAAGTCAGATGACGACCTGAATGTATTGAATGACCAGGTCTATCACATTCATCGAGTTTTTCTTCCTTATTGGCACGGCCATACAGTATTGTAGGACTTAAATTGTGAAAAAGTGGTTCATGAGGAATGGATTTCAGACATAAACTCTCCACCACATGGTTGTAATCAAACCTAAAGGTGATTGAATTAAATCTTCAATCAATGTGCGACTTTTTGCTTTTGGACAGGCAGTGTATATGATTTAAGACTGTTGCAGCACATGTACTGTACATGAATGCAATATGCAAAATAAAAGGCTTGTGCTTCACTCTACCTTGAGAGTAATTTCAGTGACGCACTATGCAAACACTTTGTTATTATCTTATCTCTATTTATTATACTTTTATAATGTTAAATCAAATAAAAGGTATGATGCAATGATGTATCATAAGAAATAGCATAGCAGAATTTTGTGTATTGTGAAATCCCTATAGTGTACTGTATATGCAATATTATAATATTGCATCATTAACTGCTAAGAAATGGGAGTACAGTATGAATGATTGTTTGGGTTTAACAAATATGTACAGTATGTTCACTGTTCTTACATTAGTGTTTCTGTCTTTGTTGCAGTTTCCCAGAACACTAAGGGATGGAGTGGCTTATCATCTCTCTGCTAATACTGGTTGTTTCTACCTCCGGACATCTCTGTCCCAAGCGTTGCATGTGCCAAAACCTGTCTCCATCACTTGCTATTCTTTGTGCAAAGACGGGCCTGCTCTTTGTCCCCACGGTTATCGATCGTCGGACGGTAGAACTTCGACTGACTGAGAATTTCATCACGACAGTCAGGAGGAGGGACTTTACCAACATGACGAGTCTCCTGCACTTGACCCTGTCACGCAATACCATAAGCCAGATCATGCCTTACACTTTTGCCGACCTCAAACGGCTGCGAGCACTGCATCTGGACAGCAACCGCCTCAGTGTGGTCAATGACGACCACTTCCAGGGTCTAACCAACCTAAGGCACCTCATTTTAGCCAACAACCAGCTTCATAACATTGCCCCACATGCTTTTGATGACTTCCTGGGGACTCTTGAAGACCTAGACTTGTCTTACAATAACCTGGTGGACATTCCTTGGGAAATCATTGGGAAACTTAACAATGTAAACACACTTAATATGGACCATAACCTTATAGAGCATGTTCCGTTAGGAGTGTTTTCTAACCTTCACAAGCTAGCACGTCTGGATATGACATCCAATAAACTAAAGAAAATTCCTCCCGATCCTTTGTTTCTTAGGATCCCAGTTTATGCTAAGTCTAAGGGGTCTCCACTGGCCTCGCTTGTTCTTAGCTTTGGAGGAAACCCACTGCATTGTAACTGCGAGCTTCTTTGGTTGAGACGGCTTACAAGAGAAGATGACCTGGAAACATGTGCCACACCTCCTGATCTGACAGCTAAATACTTTTGGACAATTCCTGAAGAAGAGTTCATTTGTGAGCCACCTGTTATTACGAGGAGATCTTTCAAGACCTTTGCTATGGAGGGTCAGCCAGCTAGTTTAAAATGTAAAGCCAATGGTGATCCAGACCCAGATGTGCATTGGATTTCTCCTGAAGGTCGTCTGGTCTCTAATACGTCCCGAATTCTCACCTTTAGCAATGGTAGCCTGGAAATAAATATCACCTCCCAGAAGGATATGGGGGTGTTCACTTGTATTGCATCCAATGCTGCTGGTGAGTCTACAGGCACTGTGGAACTTGTGGTCAGTCCAATTCCTCACCTGGCCAATAGCACGAATCACATCCAGGAGCCTGATCCAGGGCCATCTGATATCTTGACATCTGCCAAGTCCAGATCTTCCTATAGCAATGACACAAGAATGCAAGAAAAGACAACGATACTGGCTGAGCTCACTGCAAACTCAGCTCTCATTAGATGGCCTTCACAACAGCATTTCCCAAGTATTAGGATGTTCCAGATACAATACAATAGTTCAGTAGATGACACGTTGGTTTACAGGTAAGTGGTAGATCTTGAATATACTGTACTGTACATGCATTTACCATTAGACATCTTTTGATATGACGATGTCTAATAGTAAGTGGATTCTGCTTGTGAGCAAGCTCTGTCTAGAGCATAATCACAGATAGGCAGGCAGCACAGCATTGTGTTTGGTAGGAACAAATTATTTGCCCAGTTTATTTAGAACTGTAACAATCTGAAAAAAAATATGTATTTTGAATCAGGATATTTATAAAATCATGATACTTATAGAATCGCAATACAAATAGCATCATGCACCTGGGTATCATGATAATGAACATAATTATGCTATGATGCACCATAAAAATACTATGATTACATACTGGTTTTCATGAGGACCTCCCCGAGAAAGGAATTCCAAGAGCTACCTCTGCTGCAGAGGATAAGTTTATTAGAATGATCAGCCTCAGAAACCATCGATTTACAGCACCTCATATTGAAGCCCACATAAATAAAGGCTTCTCTGGGTTCAAGCAGCTGACATATTTCAACATCCACTTTTCAGAGAAGTCTGTCTAAGTCAGGCCGCCTTCATAGTTGAACTGTAGCAAAGAAAACATTACTTTGGAAGAACAACAAGCAGAAGAGAATTGCTTGGAGTAGATCAGTGGAAAACTGTCAAACTGTCATTTGGTCTAATCCAAATTTGAGATTTTTGGTTCTAACTACCATGTCAAACAAATTCTTGTTCTTCTAAGTGCAAGCCACATGCCATCCCATTTGGTTGTTGGGGGAATCCAGAAAAAAAAAAGGCTTACCTGGAGAAGAGTAGGTAAGCACTGCTATCAGTCCTGTGTCATGCCAACAGTAAAGCATCCTGAGACCATGTGTGGGTTTGCTTGTGAGCCAGCGGAGTGGGCTCACTCACAATTTTTCCTAAGAACACAGCAATGAATAAAGAAATGGTACAAAAACATCCCGCGAGAGCAACTTCTCCCAACCATCCAAGAACAGTTTTGTGACGAACAATGCCTTTTCTAGCCTGATGGAGCATCTTGACATTAATGATAACTAAGTGGCTCGCGGAACAAAACATCGATATTTGGAGTCCAGGAAACTTCCCTGACCTTAATCCTATTGAGTTGTGGTCAATTCTCAAGAGGCGGGTGGACAAACAAAAACTCCAAGCATTGATTATGCATGAATGGGCTGCCAACAGTCAGGATGTGGCCCAGAAGTTGATTGGCAGCACGCCAGGGCGAATTGCAGAGGTCGTGAAAAAGAAGGATCAACAAATATTGACTCTTTGCATAAAATTTACGTAATTGTCAATAAAAGTCTTTGACACTTATGAAATCCTTGTAATTATACTTCAGTATACCAGAGTACTGTAACATCTGACAAAAAGATCTAAAAACACTGATGCAGCAGACTTTGTGATTTTTGATGTCTTTGATGTCATTCTCAAAACTTTTGGCCACAGCTGTAGGTAGGCGTCAATTGTGGCGTCTAACCATCGCCACAATTGCTACCAAATTTACACTTTCTATTTGGAATTGACATCAGTTGGATGAGTAAAGGTTGACACTGTGCTTTATTTTAATCAATATTTCTTGTGTCAATACTGTAATTTGTTTTGGATAGAAAATATTATTATTAAAAGTTTGAATCTTTTTTGTCACAGAAAACCTAATAATAATTTCATATTATTTGCTAGAAATTGTAATTATTTTGTTTAATATTTCTTTTATCAGTTTGCACCCATTTTTTGAAGAGTGACAATAATTATAATCATTTTGTTTCAATGCTCATGTGTGTTGCTTGTTCACGAACCTTGCCTAATAAATAAACACTGTTTTCTCTGCAGGATGATCCCATCTACTAAGCAGGAATTTCTGGTGAGAGATCTGGCATCTGCGCGTGAGTACGACCTGTGTGTGTTGGCTGTATACGAGGACGGCATAACCTCACTGACTGCCACGCGGCAGGTGGGCTGCGTCTCATTCGTTACCCATGCCGAGTACACGCAGTGCCATGTGTTGCGCAGACACTTCCTGGGTGGCACCATCATCATCATCATTGGCGGTATCATTGTGGCATCTGTACTGGTCTTTATCATCATCCTTATGATCCGGTACAAAGTGTACAGCCGTCAGGACCCCAAGGCCGGCAAAGGGCTAGCCAAGCTCAAGGTCCGTTCACAAAGCAATGGAGGAGGACAGGTTCCTGGGCAAATGCAATGCTCGGCCTCCAAAATCATGGATGGGCAAGAGGACCAAGCATCAGGGCTTGGGGCAGGCTCAAGAGTAACAACCTCCTCTCTTAAAGACTGTATAACCATGGCTTTAGTCATGGACTCTGAGAAGGGAATGCGGAACGCTGAGGCAAGCAGTGAGGGCAGTGTATTACCCTTACAAAAACACCACTCCAGGACTTGCCTAGAGCAAAAAGGTCAACCTTCACTGTCGACTATAGATGGGACGGCAACTGTGGAAGAAAGTAAGTTAAGGATAATGAAGCTGTGTAGCTTACTTCTGCTTTTCAACATTATAAACACATTCCTCAGATGCTTTTTTAAAGGTCACGGGATTCTCTAAACAACCACTAGTGTTCAGGCATAAGTGGTTCCAACTAGGTAATTGTAGTTTCTGGATGAATTGGCAATAAATGAAACTACAGGTATGAGGTCGATGTAGTCCATTGTATCAGGATCTCATGGTGCGGAAGAGAGAGCTCACAGTAGAACATGGGTATCTGTCAAAATACGTAGAGAGTTTTCTAAAAAAAAAAAAAAAGGTGATTAAGCAAGGAAGTCAAATGAATTAGGTGTTAAATGTACTGCTATAAAAGTGCCATTCTGTGTCAGAACTTTGTCAGCTGTGTATTATTATTAGTATAATAATTATTAATTTTGTTTTGTTTTGTTTTTATGATACATTTTTTTAATTTTCTCCATTGAAGAAAAGTCTGTCTGGGCTTTGCTTCCAGCCGAGATTCTCATTAGTGCGGATAGATATCTCAAGAATAAATTGATCCAAACACGGTCAAGGTCACAGCAAGGTGAAATGTATGAAATTGTTTTTCTTCAGTTTCCTTCCTTTCTGTATCAAGTATTTATTAAGGGGACGTCTGGAATACAGATTAGTAGGAAGAAAAAGTAGACTTCTTGGCAATAGACACATCCCATAGTTCTTACAGATTAAACAGTTTAGAAATGCCCCAATAATTAGTGTAGTTATTTAAACCATTCATATTTTTTGTACACAGAACAAAATAACGTTAACACTATTTACTTACGTAGTATATATATATATATATATATATATATTAGGGCCGGGACTCTATTAAAAAAAATAATATAAAAAAATAGAGTCTTTGTAA
>JAQMYI010000003.1:23292023-23302934 GCA_030014275.1 Clariallabes melas | reverse complement strand
TTTTGTGTAATTAATTAATCTAAATTAACGCGTTAAAGTCCCGGCCCTAATATATATATATATATATACTGTATATGACACTTTATAATGTCTGGCACCACCTTGTACGAAACGTCCATGAATAGTTACAAGAACAAAAATACTTTGTTACACTATAATTCTCTGTCATATCATCTGTCCTGCAAATAATGTAAATATTGTAATAGTTTGTTCTTCATGAATTATTCAACAAATCAGCAATTTGTCAATTTGACTAGCATTTATCATGTTGCTTATTATTTATTCAATAATTGAGTGTAAAACAAAACCGTGAGTTAAAGAAAAATAGAATCATGTTACTCTACTGACCTTCTCCTCTAGGACAAATCATAATTCCCTGTACTAATAGCAATAATTCATTTCAATTCATGCAAATACGGAAATTGATATGGACTTTGTTCTATGTTTTAATTTAGTTTTCTGTCTGCTACTTTGTCTAAAGTAAACTAAATCACATAACCAGTCACTATTCTTTTTGGCGAAATTAAAAAGCATAAAAAGTAAAAAATGAAACTCAACCAGCTTTAGTAAACTACAAAAATTGCTACACATATTGTTTTCCCATACAGCGGTACCGCCGCATTCGAATTTATGCGAAGACGAAATTTCGATTTGCATTACCTCATAGTAAATAATCTACTGTAAGTGCAGATGATCTGTTCCAGGCACCCAAAAATATTATCAAATATACCAATTTCCAACACTATGAAACTATTTGCATATGAAAACAATCAAAACATTCAGAAAACACATAAATTAAGTCAAATATGAAATAAAAAGATATTAAAACTCACAACCTTTATTTCTGATTCCTCTTGGCACCGGCTGCTTTAAAAACCAAAAACCTCTTTGATCTTGCTTCTGTCCTTGCTCCCATGGTGTTATGGCTTCACTAATTCTGGCACAAAATGCAAAAAAAAAAAAAGCAAAAGCAAACTCACATCACTTGGCCTTCCACTGTCACTCGTGTGTCCAAAATGGTTTGTATGCCGAGGAAAATCTCTTGCAAAATTGTACTTCTTATGGTGAAAATTCACAAGTGTAACAGCAGTCTATAACATGAAGCAAACAGCAGCATTTTGTCTTACAGAAAGCTTTTGTTTTTAATGCCTGTGTTGTGAGGAAAGGTAGCGCCGCTCCGCTCTGTGCAATGCTTTTACTGTTTTTAGTGAAACTAGCAGTGCTTGCAGTTTCACTTTTATATTTCCCTCTGGCTGTCTCCATCATCCATATTTTTGTCTCGGAGAGAGAGAGAGAGAGAGAGAGAGAGCATCTCACCCTCATGAGACTTTTCTATGCTACAGTACTGTACATTAAACCTCTGTTTTTTTTTTGTTTTTTTTTAACATTTATTCTATTTGCTCTGTCTGGATTTCTATCATTTAAGCAAGAAGCCTGTATGTTACAAAAGAAATCCAGTAAAATCTGTTTTTGTTCTTCAAAACTGCCTTAGGGCTGGGCCTCAAACCAGTCTGTGTGGTGCTGCAGTGATTGTGCTGCTGCCCCCAGTGGCTGTACTGTGATATTACATTCATATCCCAGCAATAGAGGCCTCTGTGCACTTTATTTATTACAATTAATTTTTTTTATTTTTTTTTTATTGGGTGATTTAAACAAAAATCCACATCAGTTTTGAATTATGGACATTATCGATTTTTGTAGTCCTGGTATTAATTATATGCAAGAAATAACACAACATGTAATGTATGAAATATAATTCACTCCATGGTGATTAGGACATTTAATGTGATTTAAAAAACAATAATGAAAAAGTATATTACTGTTAAACTGTTGTTGAATGTCCAAAAGACAAGTTACTTCCTGCTATCACTTTCATTATAGTATTTAAATAAACAATATCACACAAGAGGGAGTGCTGTTGTGCTGAATATCAGCATGGCTGTGATGTGAACATGAGCACAGGGGTACAGCCTGAGCACTGAAGGCACAACAGCATGACCTTGAATGTGATATTGCTTTTATACGACTGTTCCACAAGTACCATATATACGTCTATTACCAGCAGATTATGATTTATTATTTTGCTCCGCCATGCTAACGCACCCTTCTGTGACTGGCAGAACTAATGACAATTGTTCTTTCCAGTGTTGTGTAGCCAAAAGGTGAGGAGGATAAACCATGGAGGGGGTGAACAGTCCTATAAATCTCACAAGTTTTTTTTTATTTTTTTTATTTCCACTTATTGCATTTAAGAATATTATTAACCATTAACTTTCAGGTTCCATCTGTTGAATCTCAAATAAAATAAAATAACACAAATGTTTCAGATGCGATTTAGAAAGGAGGAGACATAAAGCTATGAGATGTTTCCGCTTGATAAAAGAGCTCCTGCGACTGGTTTTGAATGTGGTTTTAGCCCCGCAGTTGCTCACTTCTCAGTATTGCGGACCGTACTATACTACTTTCACCCATTCTGCAACCGACAGTGTAACGAAAAGCGTGGGACGAAAAGCGATACATATAGTTACTGTAAATGTCCCAGTGCTGTCATCACCACTCATGGAATGCTTCTTGTCCAATCAGATTGCTCGGTCAGAACTCAATGTCAAACCATCGATTTTTCTCCCAAAATAAACAAGGAAAAAGAAAAGAAAAATTAATGAATATTAATAATAATAGTAATAATCAATGCAGTGTGCCATGTGGCTGAGAAGTCCGAACAGTGCAGACTCCTATCTCCCGTTTCAGGAAACTTACTGGCAGTTACAGAAATTGCTGACATCTGAGACTCCTTTGAGAAATGCTGCATAAATGTCTCAGAAAGCTTCACCACATCAACAATTATCACACCACCTCGCAGTATCACACCATCACAGTGTGTATTATTTTTGTAAAACCAGATGGTTCATCATGTGTTTTTCCTTACAGACCACATGCCCCTTATTTATCAAACTCAACACAACTTTTTTTTCCCCCTTACTAAACTCCTAAACAGTACATGGCCATTAAAGACTTCAGGTAAAGTGGATGTTTTAGACATATTTTACATGACAAGTAATATTGCAATAAATAATATCTTACCAGCACTGGATGTGTCCCATACAGGCTGAGGTGCAGTGAAGTGAGAAAGTTATCTTACAGTATATTATGGTGATTTATGAACCTGCATACAGTTCGGAATGAAGACACGGCACTAATTTGAATGCGTCCACTTAATAAAACAACATATTTTGATCTGCAGTATATCCTGTTTGGTGGCACGGTGGTGTAGTGGTTAGCACTGTCGCCTTGCATCTTCATGGTCTGGGTTCGAATCCCGCCTCGGGGTCTTCGTGCTCGGAGGTTGCATGTTCTCCCTGTGCTTGCTGGGTTTCCTCCAACAGTTCAAAGATGTGCAGATTAGGCTAATTGGCATTCCCATATTGAGTGTGTTAATGTGTGTATTCCCTGTGATGGATGGCACCCTGTCCAGGGTGTATCCTGCCTTAGGCTCCAGGAAACCCTGTATACAGGACAAAGCGGTATAGATGATGTGAGTGTATCCTATCCTATTTATATATATATAAAAAAAACTTTGGATATATTAAAAACAAGTTCAGTATCATGGCCTACATTATTTTTCCTGAAATGGTGGATTTGTTCTATGCTTCCTGTTTTGCTCTCTAGTAATTAAGTTTGGCTTTTATGGATTCATTCTCCTTGAACAGATTATGGCTGAAAAATCTAATTACAAAGTTCTCCCTCAGATGCATGCCTTGCACTACACAGATATTTTATACTATTCTAAAAAAATAAACTGCTTGAGCGTGTATGTAGTCATAAAAATTGCATTCCCCCCTCCCCCTCCCTTTTTTTTATTTCTTCCTCTTCTCATACTGCATACCTTTTGCCTTCCCTTTGCAGACACAGCAGGCCAGCAGGTTAGTGATGAGAAGAAGGTTTTGCCAGACTGGAGCAATTTAAAAATTTGATGACCTCTTCTGCTGTCCAGCAAGAGGCAGCCACCAACCCTGAAAAGTAATAGGTTCTTCCTTTCTGCCTGGTTCTCTTCAGTTATTGTGAGGAGTGTTATAAAGTGCAGACTAATGATTGCTTCCTAAACTGCATTTGATATGTCTCTAGTCTTCGTAAATATAGAACCAGCATTTAAAATAAAAAATGAGATGATGATGATGATGATTATTATCTGTTATTTACATTAAGTCCATTCTCATCTTTCCCTCCCTTCTTCAAGAACTCTTTAGGTGACCTGAAATCAGGGAAGACTTCATGACTTAATAAGGAAATTACCAAAAAAATAAAATAAAACCTACAAAAAACAAACAAAAAAAAAACCCATGCCACTTTTCCATCTCCAGGACTGGCCAAGAATATACACCATGGTATATATATATACCAATTTTAAGTAATTGCTTTTTCAAGAACAAAGAAAACTAAGTTCATGGTTGTTGTCCATCTTTGGCTTGTGGAATATTCTGCCTTATAACCTCACTGTGGCCAGGCTACCAGTTACAGTCTTCATCACTCCCTGAATGGGACGTTTAACAGAAGGTGAGTAACAGTTTTGCCTGTTTCATTAATATGTCGTATCTCCTTAAGGCCCTGTCCATGAATATACAATGGATGTCGATAAAAATCAGCTCTCTTTGAAACAAATCACATTTTGTTGCTTTGCAGTCTGAAATGAAGACACATTTGTTATTTTATCCACCTGTATTTACTCAGTGCAACTTTTAGAATCCAAGTGAAAGATATTACACACATGTCAGAAAAACAGAATAGAATAGAAAAACAGAATCACTGAGTTGGAAAAGGATCACCCCACACCTAAATATGGCTTGTAAATTCAATCAGGTGAAGCTAATCACCTTCTCAATGGCACACAAAGCCATTTGACTTTCAACTGTGGTCATTTTGATTAGCTCAGCATGAAAAGCTGGAGCATTTCAGTCGCTGGTACTGCAACTGAAGCAAATCCGCTTGGGTCAAATGGGTGGCACGGCGCGGTCAGAAGGTCTTCGGCATAAAGTTGTGCACATGCACAGGTCAGGAGATGGAAACAAAAAAGAATTCAAAGCCTTTATCACTGCAGAGAAGCAGAGTGAAGTCTATTATGAGGAGGCGGAATGTACAGTACAGTGCACGGCAAAATTATTTATACCCCACTCCACATTGTGTCACGTTACAACCACAAACATAAATGTATTTTTCTGGGATTTTATGTGATACACCAACACAAAGTGGCAATTGATGGTGAAGTGGAAGGAAAATGAGACCACAAACGGTCACCATCAGATTTAACTCAACTTGAGCAGTTCTGCAAAGAGTGGGCAAATGTTTCAACGTTAGTAGAGACATACAGTATCCCACCTGTATGTAATTAAAGCAAAGGGTGGTTCAACAAAATACTGTATGTGGGTGATCCAGTTCCATCTCAGTGATTCTGTTTTTTTTTTTTTTCTTTCTGTCATGTTGGTGTTATCTTTGGCATATCTGTCACTTGGATGTTGCAATGAGTGAATACAGCTTGGTTTTGGATTTTTACTCATTTTGGCAAATGATTATTTTCCTGACACAAGAGGTTGTGTATAATTAAAATAAAAAGAAAAATCATTTGAAAACTAGGCTGTTTTATCCATGCTCACACAACTGTGGGAGAGTTATAGCTTTTTTGTTCATTTGTTCATTTTAACACCCTTAAATTAAAAATGTGCAATATATTCTCCTAGTCTCATTCTCATGCTCCCTAAACCACTCTTTCACAATTTGAACCTGATAAATCATTGCATTGTCATTTTGTAAAATGCCTCCTGCCATCAAGGAAGAAAAAAAATCTATTGATAGAAAAATCTGGTCATTGAATATGTTAGAATACTATGAATAGTATTATGGACTGACATTATTTTTTTGGCCACATAACACTGCTGAAATTAAAACCTGGCCAACTAAAGCAACCCCAGATCATAACCCTGGCCAGGGTAAGCACCAGGGTTGAAGAGAGGTGGATGAAGTGATCATCATTCCCCCACAGGCTTATACAGTAGGCACTAGGCATGATGGGTACATCACTTTATCCAACTCTTTTCTTACCTTGATGCACCCATTACTCTGGTACAGGATAAAGCTTGACCACATGGCCTTTTTCGAGTGTTCCGCAGTCCATTCACCACACATTTAAGTGATCTCCGAAAAAAATAATAAATTATGACTATATTTCTTCTATGAAAATTATGGTTTCCCACTGTCCTTTCAGGTTTTATTAATGCCTTTTTTGTTCTTACCTTATTTTCAGTAGTTTGAGTAATCTTCTTAGTTGTTTTCTTTGCTTGATGCAGGGCGATAATTTGCCCCTTCTGAAACAGAGTAACATCTTTGACACGTTCGACATGTCTTCTGGATTTTTGTTTAAGAAATAAGAAGCTACACACTGAATCAATTAGGGTTAAATAACTTGCTGCCAGCAGAACCATATTAATCAATGACGTAATTATCCAGGTGGTGGTTCATTCCTTCATTCATTCACTTATTCACTTATTTATTTAGACCACACTGCGTATATTCACATTCTAAAGGTGTGTGTTTTGGTAAAATTATCCCTTTTATTTTATTATATAAACTAACAACATGTCACTAAATTCCAAATAAAAATATTGTTGTTATATGTAATATTGTTAGAATATTTATTTAAAGAAAATGACAACACACCAAAAATTACAAAAAGGCAGTGCTTACAGTCATTCTCTCCTGAGTAATGCAGAGACAACAAGGTTCATAAGCAACGTGGTACTGATGTTTTAACTAAGTAACGTTCATAAATCAGTATTTGGTGGAATAATCCTGATTTGCAATCACAGCTTTTATATATCTTGGCATGCACTTGTGTCTTATATATTGCTGTTGGTTAACTTTCTGGTTCTGGTTCTTGGCAGAAAAACAATTCAAGCAGCTCAGCTTTGTTTCATGATTTGTGACCACCCATCTGCCTCTTGAACACATTCCAGAGGTTTTCAATAGCATTCCGCTCAAGGGTCCTGATCTGGTGGTCCTTCATCCACAACTTAATTGACCTGGCGGTGTGCCATAGAGCATTGTCCTGTTGGAAAAACCAATACTCAGGATTGGGGAACATAGTCTCTTTACAAACCTCAGCCTGTCTCTCCTTTGCTCCACATTGATAAAGCGCTTTTTTCTGGCATTGCATGACTTCAGTCTTGCCTCTAGGAGTTTTCAGTTTGCCATTGTGTTTGAAGGTCACTTGATGCCATCCTCCAGTTGTTGAGTGACATTCGAAAAAAAGTTCCCTGTTGGTAGAATTTCGTTTTCACCCTCTGCCAGGCTTAGCTTTGATGTCCCCAGTATCTTCTGCTTGACCTTGTTCTTGTGTATTACCTTCTTTGAAAGTTTAAGGATGGCACTAAACCCTTATATCCCACACATAAAACTCATCTTTTCAACTCTTTTGGCATGGTCAATGGTTATTTTTTAAAATTGAAGATATTATTAGGACTGTTTTAGTAAGTGTAAGGATATACAGTATTTAATGAATTAAACTTTCAAAGCACTTTTGTAATCCGCTCTGAAAAAGTGGGTCTTTTAGATGCCTAAATTTAAATGTGAATATTAATGTTTTGCCATTCAGCTTGTCACATTGCAAGAGGAGAGTGATGATCACAACAGTGGCTTTAATACTTTTCCTCAGAAAATACGATTTGATTTAGGTGATCGCTCAAACCTCATAAAGCAAAATTCAACATTAACAAATACTTTCAATTTAACGTCACTCTTGGTTAAGGTTTAGTGTTTTCAGGCCAAAGATAAAGCACGTCTGTTCAGCTGTTCAGCACCTTGGACAGCACCTTGTCTGTCATTATTGTATGTAATGACTTTAGCTTCAAGGTGGTTAAACTTATATGTATTATTTTTAGCGCTTATGTTAAAATTAGTTTAAACTTCTCAAAAAATGTGCTCTGATAAAGTTATAAAAGTTATAAAAGTTCTGCTAAGCATTTCACAACATCACTGCAGAACTGCAGAGGGATTTTGCTTATATAAGCTGTCATTATAATGTGTCATGTGCTGATGGCTTTTTTTGGCGGGGGTGTTATCTCTCTGGTAGTTATGTTTGTGCTAACAGCCTAGAATAACGTTAATTAAAGTATTTGCTCTCTTACTAAACACAAGTGTTGTCTCTTGCATACGTATGAGGTCTTTTTCATGTGTATGTGTGTGTGTCAAGTGTTTTCTTTCTGGGATAGGTTGCAAGCTAAATGTTAAAACTAACTTTGATTTTATTTGTAAGTAATTTTTATTATATATATTGCATTATAAGGTCAATATACAGTGCCTAGCAAAAGTATTCACACCCCTTGAATCTTTCCACATTTTGTAATGTTACAATACACATAATTGTGAAGTGGAAGGAAAATGATAAACGAACTGCCAATCTTTTCACAAATAAAAATCTGAAAAGTGTGGCGTGCATTTGTATTTTTGTATTCAGATCCTTCTTTTTTCAAAGAAGGTCATAAGAAGACCTGTTTACAGGTTGCGACAAGCCATGTGGAATTGCAAACAGGACTACATGTGGCTTTTTTTTCAACAATGTCTTTCTTCTTGTCACTTTTCCATAAAGCCCAGATTTGTGGAGTGCACAACTAATAAATGTCCTGTGGACAGATTCTTCCATCTGAGCTGTGGATCTCTGCAGCTCCTCCAGAGTTACCATGGGCCTTTTGGATGCTTTTATGATTAATGCTCTCCTTTCCCATCAATTTAGGTGGACCGCCATGTCTTGGTACTTAGGTTTGCAGTTGTGCCATACTCTTTCCATTTTCGGATGATGTGAGATGATTAAACAGTGAGATGTTTAAAGCTTTTTATATTCTAACTCTGTTTTAAACTTCTTCATTCTCCCGTTTGCCGGCATGGTGGCATTAGTGGTTAGCTAACCTCCAAGGCTGGGGTTTAATTCCCGCCTCGGGTCTGTTTGCAGAAAGTTTGCATATTCTCCCTGTGCTTGATGGGTTTTTCCCCAGGTAAGCCAGTGGAATTGCAGATTAGGCTAATTGGTGTTCCCAAATTGCCCATAGTATGTGAATGCGCATGTGAATATTGACCGGTGGTCCTACCACTTTGTAAAAATGGTAATAAATACAATGGTCATTTGGTCACCATGGTTCCTAGTTGGACTACAGAGGTTCGTAGATGGTTGGATGGATTCTATTCTAATTGGTTCGACTGGGTTTTACAGTAGTTAGGGGTATTAGAGTAAAGGGGGCTGAATACAAATCCACACTGTTTAGAATTTTGTTTGTAAAAAATAATTTAAACCCATTTATCATTTTCTTTCCACTTCACAATTATGTGCCAGTTTGTATTGGTCTATCACATAAAACCCTAATAAAATATGTTTACCTATGTAATTATAACATGACAAAATGTTCAAGGGGTATGAATCCTTTTGCAAGGCACTGTAAATGTTCTCATAGTGCTTATATAACATGACTATGAGTGTTTTTCTCCTCACAGTGGGCTGTACATCAGTAATCATAACATGATCGACTCAGTGTGAATCACCTCATGTCTATGCGTTGCACCCAGTTTAGAATGGAAGGAGTAGAAGGGGGCAGAGATACATACTGTACTGTATTATTAGCAGCCAGTAAATGTTGACCACATTACTCACATCTTAAGGAATTGCAGTATTTTTTAGAAAGCGTTTGTATTTGTATATGTTTAACTGCATAGTAATATGTCTGTATGAAACTATTTGCTACTCATACTGTGTATTTATAATACGAAATCTCAAACACTTAAAGTAACAGAACAGATCTTTTTTTGTTCTCTATTGTAGACTGTCATGGGGAGGACAGGCCCTTGACCATTCGCTTTCCTAAAAATACTAATAGACTACACAATTTATTCCTCAGTAGATAAATTGTTTAATGCAATATACAGTGCAATTGTCTATATACTGTATTTACCGTATTTATGCTGAATTTATACTTATATTAAACAATAACAAAGTGTGTAAAATAGTAGAAAACTATTGCACATTATATTAATGTGTAGGTTTATACAGTAAATGATTATATATTATTGCATGCTGTAGGATGCTATTCGCATTTACAGTCTAGAATTACAAGATCATTGCTGTTTTTTGTTCCTCTTACTGAAGCTTGCTGTCTTGGTGATATTTGAGACAACACTTTGTTGATCTGTGCAACATATTGCATGTCATCACATCCAATTAAAAAAGTTAAAGCAGAGGTTCTAAAATGTTTTGCACGAACAGAGCCCTTTAGCTGTAAAATAAGCTAAACCACAAACCTTCTCAGCACACATTTATGATTTATTTTATTTATTCTTTTTTTTTACTCATTATGTATAGGCATACAGCAATTCTCATTTACATTTCAACATTTGATAGACACCCTTACCCAGAGCAACTTACATTTTTATGTTGATGGTGGTGAAGTTTGAACCTGGGATCTTCCAGACCATAGTCCAATGCGTTAACCACTGAGCTACCCCTGACCCCTGAGTCATGACACTTTTATTCTTTAACTTTCCATTCATAATACACTTTAAGTGTACATCCACATTATTTGGTTGGGGTTCAATTAAATCTATTCAAGTGATCTGTTAAACAGGGGGCTTTGGTTATGGTTTGCCATCTGGAGAATCACTGAAGTAAGTAATTTTCTAGCAGTTATGGTCTTGAACCTAATATATATAGTCAGTAGGGGTGTGACGAGACGCTTTTCCCACGAGACGAGACGAGACACGAGACTGGGTTCACGAGAACGAGACGAGACTTTTAGACATTTTTTTAAAAAGAAATCCTCAATGTTTAAATATATAGCAAAAATAGCCTTTTATTTAACTGAAAAACACAAAATGCAAAAAATG
>JAQMYI010000003.1:23251486-23263690 GCA_030014275.1 Clariallabes melas | reverse complement strand
AAGGTTCATCTAAAATACCATACAATGTAGGTCAATAGACACAATCAGTTTATAGAAGTGAATATACAGTACACAAAATTTGCCAAATGAACAAAAACAACAACAGTTATTATTATTATTGTTATTGTTGTTGTCATTGGTGGTGGTGGTGGTGGTAAAAGACATATAAATGGATAGTGGGAAATGCATTGTCACTAGTGTAGGCCACATAAATATAAATTAAAATGATTGCACGCCTTAAACTCTAGTGGTTTATACTGTATTAATAAGGCTTGTATTGTCCGTAATAATAATCCTTACTGCTTACATGTTCGCATACCAACATTAAAGTCCTTAAATAATAATAATAATAGTAATAAAAACAAGAATAACAACAACAATAAGAAGAATAACAACAACAGCAACAACAAGCATAACAACAATAATAATGATTGTTATTATTATTATTATTATTATTATTATTATAAATGTTTTGATTTTTTTACTAAATTATAAGTGACATTTTACAGTATTAATCAATTAGCTATCAATCTCTAATCAGGTCTAAGGTCAAACATGGATGCTGTTTGTAGGCATGTTCACTTATCAATGCACATTAAGCTGTATATATAGTCAAATAAAATAAAAAAGTTAATCTGGTGTTTATTATTTACAGTACTGTAAAAACCACTTCCTGTTTTTTTTCATATTCAATATTGCACAAAGATAACCCAAGTAAATGCAAAATGCAGCTTTAAATGATGATTTGATGGGGAAAAAAGCTGTGTACATCCCTATGTAAAAAAAATAAGCCCCTCCCCCACCTTTTAAAAAGAACTGTGATTAATCACATTTTTTGTGGGTTAAATTTAATTTACCTAAATAGCATCTGTCTGACAAAGTGAAGCACAATAAAATATCTTAAAAAGCAACACACCATGCTGCAATATAAAGAAATTCAAGAACAGATGAGAAACAAACACGTATCAGTCTGAAAAGGGTTACAAAGCCATTTCTAAGGCTTTGGGACTCCAGCGAAGCATGGTGAGAGCCATTATCCACAAATGGAGAATCTTCGAACAGTGATACTCTAGGAACACAATGACGACTCATCCATGAGCTCATAAAAGAACAACATCTAAAGACCTGCAGGCCTCAATAGCCTCAGTTAAGGTCAGTGTTTATGATTCAACAATAAGAAAGAGACTGGGGCCAAAAATGGGAGAGTTCCAAAGTGAAAGCCATGCTGACTGAAAAGAACACAAATTCTCCTCTCACATTTGCGAAATGTGTTGGTTATCCCCAAGACATTTGTGCAAATATTTAGTTTATGGAAGGTGTGTGTCCTGTTACATCTGGCGTAAAACTACGGTAACACAGTGTTTCATAATAAGCACATCATACCAACAGTGAAACATGGTGGTGGTAGTGTGATCGTCTGGTGCTGCTTTCCACCTTCAGGACCTGAACGACTTGCCATGATTGATGGAACCATGAATTCTACTCTCTACCAGAGAATTCTGAAGGAGAATGTCCAGCCATCAGTAGAGTGACCTCAAGCTCAAGCACACTTGGGTTGTGCAGAAGGACAATGATCCGAAACACACCAGCAAGTCCGCCTCTGAATGGATTAGGGCCGAAATGATTCCTCGAGTAACTCGAGTAATTCAATTACAAAAAATGATCGAGGCATCTTCTGCCTCGAAGCTTCTTTTAATTAATTGAATAAGCTTGCGTTATGTTTTTGCGCAATTATTTCTTTGGCGTGGCACAGCGCGCTTCAGGATGCACCGACGAAGAAGAAGCGCTTACGTCACCCACAAAGTGGAAGGAGACGCAAACAGTTAGCTGTGTATTGATTTGAGGGAGCGCTCTGTTGCGGGCTGCAAAATGAAAGGGAGTGATAAAATTATATAAAAATTTATTTTAATGTGTGCCTTAGTGTTTTTGATACTTAAAGTCATTTTGAAATACTTTTTTTTTTTGTTTCTGTATCTGAGAAAAGGCATTAAAATAAGAATGTATGGCACTGTAATGCACTTAATTCATCTCAGTCAACTTTAAGCTATTCTTTGTATTGTGAATAATGACAATGTTTATTTTCGATAAAACACTGTATGCCTTTAAAAAATAAAAGTAGATTTTTTTAGAAAGAAAACCAATTAATCTTTGTTTCTCTTATATATTTTACATTGCTGTTTAATTAAAGAAAAGTCCATTTTATCTGATTAAAATTTTTGGTAGAATACTCGATTACTAAAATATTCAATAGCTACAGCCATAGAAAGGATAAAAAATTTTTTTTTACAAATAAATAAAAAAAATACTGTAAAAATGTTTTGGAGTGGCCTACTCTCTAGTGGTTCTAGTCTAGTCTCCTAGTCGGCATGATTTAAACAGGCCGTTTAGGCACAAAAACCCTCCAGTGTGGCTGAATTCTGAGGTGTGGTCCACATTTCCTCCACAGTGAGGTGAAAGACTGGCAGTTATCGCTATCATTGCCGTTGTTGTCGTCAAGTGTGGCACAAACAGTTATTAGGCTTAGGGGGCAATTCCTTTTTTACATAGGGCCAGGCAGGTTTGAACAGCTTTTTTCCCATTTAATAAATTAAATAATCATTTAAAAACTGCATTTTATATTTCTCTTTGTGTAACATTAATTTTTTTTTGATGATCTCAATCATTTAAGTGTGACAAATCAGCAAACCAAATAAAAGGTGGGGGGGGAGTGCTTTTTTCACAGCACTGTAGGATATTTGTTAGATATTTTATTTGTGTTTATAACAAAAATAAACTGAATTATTTGGGTGTAATTATTTATAATTATATATTATTTATTTGAATTTCAAGATTAAGCCTAAGTTTTTTTTGTCACAAATGGTGTAAGGTTGCAATTTCTCTAAAAACCACTAGATGGCATATGACACTTCTTTCTTTCCTGCCTAGTAGGTTAATAATGTAAATGAATATTATTTATTAGTTTCTAGTAGATAATTAAATTGAAGCAGATACAGACAAATGAAACACCACAACACCAACTTGGAACATTAATTTGTCTTTTCCCAAATATGACAATATAATTGTAGTCAACTGTTTTCCATATAGTTTATATCCCAGTTTACCAAGCTTTCTATTCTCTATTTATTCAATGGAAAATAATTAATTATTATTTTTTTAAATATTAGACATGTGTTTTCTCAATGTTCCTCCCCCATGTTCAGGCAGTGCTTCTGTGAAACAGTAAGCCATGTCAGACTTAAAGGAACCTGAGGGACTTATACCTCAGTCGTCTTTAGTTCATGGATACAGATTTCAACCACAGTGTACATTTGTGAAAAAAAAAAAATCCTTTCTCTTAAGACCCAATTTGATCTCTCTTGCACGTTTTCAATATTATCTCTACGGAGGAGTAAACATTTTCTCTAAATAAATGTACTTTCACTGTACTGTAAATTCAATGTCACTCAACATACTTTTCCTCTCAATATAAACTTTAATAAAAAAATTTTTTTATTTAAAATAAATTGTAAGTATACTTTTAACTAAAAATATAACTCAATATAAGCTTAGTGGTTAGCACTGTCGCCTAACCATATCCAGGTTCAATTCCCGACTTGTACTTTGCATGTTCTCCCTGTGCTTGGTGGGTTTCCTCCGGGTACTCTGGTTTCCTCCCACAGTCCAAAGACATGCAGATTAGGTTAATTGCCGTTTACAAATCGTCCGTAGTGTGTGAATGTTGACTGGAGGACCTACCACAGTTGGCAAAATGGGAATAAATACAATTAACCATACAATCTAATGGTCAGAATTGGCCTCCAGGGTCCCTAGTTGGACTACAGAGGTTCCTAGATGGATGAATGGATGGAGTTTAAGGTTTAAGTGGATCATTATAACCCAGTTCAATAGGCTGAAAATTCACAAAAGAATGTCAGCTGGTAGTGCACGTCATGCCAAATGGATCCAAAAGCATCATTACCAGCATCACCATTACCATTCGAAAGATTTGTCATGGAAGTCTTCGTGGTTGTGCACCATTTTATGCTGGTCCTTGTGGTCCATGCAGTTTTCATTTCCTGGAAGACATGCCTCTGTGCAGCGTCTCAGCACATAGTAATGCAGAGGCACTGTAAATTCACCCTGGTGATTTACGTACCTTACCACAACTCTGTAGTCCAAATTCATCCAGGCAGTTTCTCAGAACAGATAGGAAGAAACCGTTCTGAGGTTCTGGAGTTTACAATGGGCCTTAAACTGTGGGTCCTACAAAATTCTGAAAGCTGTGATCAACTTTTTCAATCATGCCTTTGTTGAAAATGAAAAAAGATCCACTTTCTTAACCATGTGTCATGCCTTCAAAAGCGAAGTATGAAAATATCAAACCTCATTAATATGTGGTATTATGCTTTGGAGTGTAATACCAAACATGCATTGCATGCATTCACAAGTGCGTGTGTTTCACGCCGTACTGTATGTCACTGAAAACCTAATACATAGCTGTTAATATATTTGTTGCATAGAATTAACGAAATTGGTGACATCCAATGAATATGATCAGTGATATGGATTGAGTCACTCTGTCTGACCCTTTTTGGGTCACCAGTTTTTATGTGTGGCAGTATGGGTTCTGTCATATAGTAGGAAATATAAAATAAATGTGACATTCAAGATGTTTAGGGTGATATGGTATGGCGCCATGGTGGTTAGCACTCTGGCCTCACAACTCCAGGGTAGAGGGTTTAATAACCTGCCTCGAGTCCATGCATGGAGCTTGCATGTTCTCTTGGTAGGCTTCTTCCGGTTACTCCATTTTCCTCCCACAGTCTAAATTTGTGAGACTGCGCGTGCTTATGTTCCCTCCAATGGATTGGCACACCGTCCAAGTATAGGCTCTTGGCATTCTGCGACCCTGTACAGGACAAGCGGTATAGAGAATGAATTTTATGAGCTCAGACAGTAGATGAGTCGTCCTTGTGCTCCTAGAGTAACACTGTTCCAAGTTTCTCCATTTGTGGATAATGGCTCTCACCATGCTTCACTGGAGTCCCAAATGAACTGTTGGCCACACCGTCTTATCAGCGCTTTTCGTTCAAGGCTAGTGTCTCCCCAGTAACTGCTGTACAGGTCTGAGCATGTTACATCAGTTCATTTGGACCTTAACTGCGGTGCGGGCAAAAATGGATGCCCCACTTGTGATTTGCACGAAAGAAGAAAGACGTTTGTGGAAGCGTTTTAGTATATCTGCAAACAAACTTTAGACTGATACTTTAAGGAAGGTGAAAGTTTCCTTAAAGAGAATCATTACATGACGAGACACGGATTCATCACTACGAGTCTGAGAGTAAACATACGAGAGTATGGAATGGAAACATCCTTACTCGCTGACCAAGAAAAACTTCAGCCTAAACCTCTAATTAATTCTTCTGATGAAGAAATGAAGACACCGGTGCATTGGACCCGGCTTAGCGGTTAGCACTGTCGCCTTGCACTTCTAGGTTTCGATTCCCACCTCGGGGTCTGCGTGCATGGAGTTTGCATGTTCTCCCCGTGCTTAGTGGGTTTCCTCCAGGTATTCCAGTTTCCTCCCACAGTCCAAAGACATGCAGATTAGGCTAATTGGCTGTTGTTGGTCTTTCGGCTGCTCCCTGACGCAACGCTCCCATTTTATCCGGGCTTGGGACCGGCACTGCTTCCAGTGGCTGAGGGGTTTGGGCACTGGCTGGGAATCGAACCCGGGCCTTCCGCATGGCGGGCGAAACACCTACCACTGAGCCACCAGTGCCCCTAAATTAGGCTAGGTTTAAATGGATAATGAAGTCAGTAAGAGTAGGGTAAACGTAAAGACTAGTGGGCAAATTAATGTGTGAAAGAGTGAGACATCCATCCATCCACTGTTCACACCATGTTTACTCTAAAGGTCGTGCGAGGACAGGAGCCTATCTCAGGGAAATCAGACCACAAGGTGGGATACAGTACACCCTGGATGGGGTGTTAACCTCATCTCACACACCTAATAATACAGAATTTAGAAATGCCTTTCTGACTACACCGCATGTATTTGGACTGCGCCACCGTGGTGCAGAGAAAAACATACAGTACAGTCCTAAATATTCACAATTTTTTCCCCCTAGTTTCAGGTTGTTGGTGGAGTTTTGCATATATTTTTTTTTGCACGTACAGTATAGCGTAAAGAGACAGAGTGTATAGATGTGTTCCGAAAGTGGAAATTGTGGGCGGGCAAACTTATTGCTGATATTGTGTAACGCACTCACTGGAACATTGATTCTGCATTTCCGCCTATATGGTATGTCAGTAATGTATATGCAAGCACTTTCATTAATACGACAAAGAATGCGGCAACTGTGTGTGTGTGTGTGTGTGTGTGTGTGTGTGTGTGTGTGTGTGTACATGCGTCTGTTGTGTGGTGACAGGTGCACACTCCTTAAAGGAAAGGTCACTTTTAAGAGGGAGGGAATTAGCTGTTCTGCAGAGAGAGAAAGAGAGAGAGAGATGAAAAGGGAGGGGCAAGATTAAGGTTCTGCTGCAGAGAACGCTTGACCAGTAAAAAAAAAAAAAAAAATGCAACACAGCAGGGTGGAGGGTGTGGGGGGTGTAACCATAAAAACACAAAACTCTTTACTGCAAAGTGACAATAACAACTTAAAGTGATGGTATTAAGCACACACACACATTACAAATGTCTCAGACTGGGTGTCTATCTGTCTCTGTGTATTTACTGTATATGTACTGTATGTCTATATTTGTTCCAAAAGGCTTATACCTCATATGAATAATAAAAACTGAAAGAAAACTATAATATCATTAATTTATGCAGCCCAGAAACAAACTGCTCACACAAAGAAAACTATATGTGCTGTGTAAGAGGGTGTGTGTGTGTGCGTCTGGGTCTGCTGCAGCAATGCAGTCATCTGTCTGAACTGTAAAAAGTGCTGCATAAGCTCTAGCGGTATACAAGAGGCCGATCCTGCTCTGGTGCAGTTATATTGCAGGACTGTCCGCTTACTCATCAAATATCCCATTAAATAAATCAACCATACTGTACCTCCTGGAAAGATTAATAGATTAAAAGATTATTGGAAAAATCCAGCTTTATCTCACAGAATAAAATCTGAATAAAAAATCTTGCCTTTAATTGTAATTTATTTTTTATTCAGGCAAAAACAAATACCTTTTTGAGTTGACCCATGTTTGTAGGAACCGTCCATCTGTTGTCCGTGACTTGTGAAGGACAAACACACACAGGTTAAATTGCCTTAGTCATCCATCACCATATGAAAGAAAAGAAACCACACAAACTGAATAAGAGATGTGTGTTAACATTCAAAAGTAAGCAAAGGGTTATAAAATATAGCTATTTGCCTGAACAGGCCCATTTCTATTGTTAGAGCGATAATAATGAAGTGGAATCAACTGGAACTTTTACAATCCTACCCGGGTTCAAAAGGACTCAGTTTTATTTGTCACATATACATTACAGCACAGTGAAATTCCTTCTTCGCATATCCCAGCATAACTGGGGTCAGAACGCGGGGTCAGCCATGATACAGCGCCCATGGAGCAGATAGGGTTAAGGGCCTTGCTCAAGGGCCCAACAGTGGCAACCTGGTGGAGCTGGTGATCGAACCACCGATCTTCCGATCAGTAACTCAGTGCCTTAGCCCTCTGAGCCACCCCTGCCAACTGGTGAATTGGAGAAGAACAAGTAAAAGTAGTCTCCCAAACCACATAAGACACCACCTCAGGCATGCCAGAGAAAAGGTTGTCATTAGATGTTCAAGCACATGTTGAAATCAATATACATACCCATATTTTTTTTTCTTTAAGGACGCTTAAAACACCTACTAACAAAGAATACATTATTATTTCTCAAGACCAGCACTGTTGTCCCTATTTCCTGTCGCTTGATTCCTGTCTCCGCCTTACACAGTTTACTGTATGTTTGTTTGCTCATTGCAGAGTAACTACAGTATAACCTGTTTATTATTTTTAGTTTTGCTACAATGGCATCACAGTGGTGGCGTAGTGGTTAGCACTGTGGTCGCGCACCACTAGGGTCGAGGGTGTGATTCCTGTCTTGAGTCTGTGGCTTGCCTCTGGTTTCCTCCCACAGTCTAAACACATGCAGGTTAGGCTAATTGGCATTCCCCAAATTGGCCATAGTGTGACTGTGTGTCTGTGTGTGAGTGGCCATAGTGTGACTGTGTATCCAGGGTGTACCCCATCTCCTGGGATAGGCTACAGGCCCCCGTGACCTGGACAAGATAAGCTAGAATAAGATAGAATAAGCTATATAGAAGATGAATGAATTATTGTTTTGCTACAAGTTTTCAGTTTTGACTCTATATCAGTTGTTGCCCACCCTGGACGTACAGTACACTCAGGAGCCCATTTAGTGCAGAATTTCCATGCTCCAGTACTTAGCCGGTCAGGGCAAGGGGTGAGGTACTAAACAACTTACGTGAGATAAGGTTGGAACCAGGGAGATGAGAGCATCCTTCTTACATTTACACTTCTTACGTTCCTTGGAGTTGTTCAACAACCCTGCAAGGGCAAGGAGAAGGACTGGAGCACAGCAGGGTGTGTGCTTAGCTTCCACTCCATAGCACCTCGCAGTGGATGGAACGAGCTGGCACTCCTTGCCTGTGTTTGCTTAGGGCAAGGATCTTCAACTCAAGTCCTGGAGGGTTCAACACAGTTTGGTGATTTTTTTGCTCAAACACAGCAGATTCAACCAATCTGTTAATGATTAGCTTCAGTGGGTGTGTTTTAGTGGCTGTCACCATGAATTACTGTACAAACTGTGCTAGACTTGCTGTCCAGAACATACCTGCCGTGGGGACTCACTACAGATCTGCTCACAGAGGCCAAATATGCCATCTGCCAAGATGACCATGTGTTCTTCAACAGGCTCATTGACATGTCTATCCATCTCGATTCTCTGTTGAACCCCGGGGCACCAGACCAGCACTAGTCATGGAAGCACTTCTGTCTGGGCATCAGAGAAGACTGACAAAGATGAATGTCACCACAGTTGCAGAGAGCAGCTGTGATTTTAATGTGATAGGCCCCAGCATGTTTTCACACATTCCCCTTCCAAGCCACAGTCCAGAACATCCAAGACACCATTCAACAGATTTATAATTTTACTTGTTCTGCCAATATGATAAAAAAGATCATGCAATTTTTACTCTAAGGTTCTATTGCCAATGCAGGTCATACAATTTCTGCACTGATTGACTGTGGATATTCCTCCAGAGTAAAGCACATTCAGGTGGTGTTCAGCAGAGGAAAAGCCAGTAGGCTCCTGGTTCTTTACAGACCTTCTGACAATGCCACTAGTTTCTGGTAGGAGCCAATCGACCTGTAGAATAAACAAAGTCTCAGTGGAGCACTGCTATCCAATGCCCCTGTTCCCTGCCACCTTGGAACAACTCTGTGAGAAGTGTGATGAATGGAAGGGGGTGTTTGCCTCCACCTCTGGCTATGAGAATTACAGAATGGTATATGAGCTCTATTCAGCTCCTGCAGTATTCCAGTCTCTGATTGATGGTGTGTTGTGGGACATGTTGGGAAGGTTTATCATTGTTTATATTAATAATAACATTCTGATCCACTCCCCATATCGTCTAACACACATCCATCATCTCAGGATGGTCATGCCACTCTCCCTGGAGAACCAACTATACTGTATGTCAATGTGGAGAAACACAAGTGTCAGAATAGATGCTGATGGACCAAGGTAGTGATGGCATTGGAGAACTGGCATCTTCTTGCCACCATGTAGCAAAGCTTTGTAGGGTTTGCCAACATTTTATCTTTACAAGATTAAAGCAGGCTTTCATGTTGGTTCCTATCCTGAGGCACCCAGACCCATCCAGGCTGTTTATTTTCGAGGTGGTCACCTCACAAAAGTCAGGGCAGTCCTGTCACAAAGATTTTGGGAGAAACCCTCCATACCATACTAGCCAGGTTCCAACAACACAAATGCACAGTGACTGTGAGGATCACTTCATGTCATGTGTCTGAAGAGATTTTATGGAGAAACTGGGGGTGTCAGAAAGTTTTAAGCTTACTGAGAACTTTCTGTATGGAGCATCAGGAGTACTGGGCCCAATTCCTTCCCCTGGGTAAAGTATGCCCAAATCTCTCTCTGGAATCTTGCTCTGTAACACAGCTTGCACCTTTTCCAGAGCAATCTTGGGTACAAACCACTACTGTTCCCATGGAGTGTCAATCACACGGCATGGCTACTGATAGCTGGTTCCGAAGAATTGAACTTCTTGGAGAGAGCACAGCGACATGTAGAGCACACCACACATGTGACTATTACTGTAGGTCAACATTACTGCCTCTTTCAAGGATATCACTGATGTCACTTAGTCCTCTGCTGTCACTATATTGCTACTTCTTGTTCATCATACAAATAATAGGGCCTTCTATAAAACCCTGTGCTATTTTACACACTGGAAGCCAATAAGTGTGGGTGATATTCATATTGTTAAATTGAATATCATGGTTAACATGCAGACTAGGATTGTTCGTGCATCATATACACATACAGAAAGAGAATTAAATAAAGGGAACGGCATAAAAAAGGGAAAATGTGATCTGCATTGTCAGTCTGCATTTTCTAACTCCAGATTTTTGAGGGGTACAAAGATGCTGGTCTAGAGACAATTGAATAAAACTTTGCTTTGAATAATATGAGAGTCATTGAAATTAAATAGAAGTAATTTTTTTTCTCTTGTAGCCTCTTCTGTCTCTTCTATGGAAGTGCTTGTGGCACATCAGCTTAATGCACTGAATGGCACCATGATAAAGATCTCGTGCACGTTCACATCCTGCTACAAACTGGATATTAGCAAATTTGCTATGAACTGGACCTACCAGGAGACTAAAAATGATACAGAGGAGATGGTGAGTCATCTTTCTTTTTTCGTATTCATATTGTATATGTGTGTATTGATGTGGATCATTTTGAAGATAATTTAAAAACATTTTCCGAACTGTCTAGATGCTTATCTGTGCTGTTTCTTTCAGTCAATAAAGTAAAGAAAAAAATAATAAGCTTTTAATTATTAATAACCTTTTTTTTTTTTTTTTTACCTCTTTTTGTAGTTTATGACCTTTAAGAACAGACTAACTCTTTTAAGGACGGACCGTTTTGGAGAAAGGGTAAAGTTTGCTGGAAACTTGGACAAAAATGACCTTTCCATCACCATCTCAGACGTACAGCTGACAGATGAGGGGATCTATAACTGTTATGTACGCAATCCTCCTGATCGTGTCGAGGGCCGTGGTAGAATCCAGCTGTTTGTAGTCACTGAATGTAAGCATTATATTGCACCACTAAAAAAGCATTTGATTTAATCTCCCAGCATTAGTTAAAGCTTTTCACATGGATCAGAACATGCACCCAACCGGTTGTTCCAAAGTTGAATTTATTTATGTAGCGATAAAAATGTGATTTAAAAAAAATCATGGAAACTCACACAGATCAGCCATGACACTAACACCATCACCAGGTAAATTGAATAAAATTATCAGTTAAACTGGTGACAGGATCATGGGAACCAAGGCTCCTCTCTGCCTGTGAGGTCCAATCCCACAGAAAAGCCAATATACTATAGTACAAACTGCTGAAAAAAGTAAATGCTGGCTACGATAGAAAGTTATCAGACCACCCAGTGCATGATCACAGCCTGCTGTGTATTGAGCCCAGCTGGAAAAGTTAGAGTTGTTTATCTGGCCTCCATATTCCCCAGATCTCAATCCAACATGGAATGTGCTGACCAAATAAGTCAGATCCACATGGGCCCCATCCCACAACCCTACAGCACTTTAAGATCCGCTGCTAATGTTCTCGTATCAGACACCACCACACACCGCCAGAGTCTCTATGGAGCCACACCCAGAGAGGCCAGATTCACAACCCACTTTGTTCATAATCATTTTGAGCCAAACTTATTCATTGTTTGTTGTGCACCATGCTTAGCAGTTAGGACTGTCGTCGCTGTACTTTTCAGTGTGTGCCTGGAATTTTCATGTTCTTCCTATGCTTGGTGGATTTCCTCTGTGTACTCTTGTTTCTCCCACAGTCCAAAGAAAGCCTGTTTGCCATTATTAAATAGCCTGTAGCAAATAAGTGGGTATGCGAGTGTGTGTGTGTGTGTGTGTGTGTGTGTGTGTGTGTGTGTGTGTGTG
>JAQMYI010000003.1:23218003-23229929 GCA_030014275.1 Clariallabes melas | reverse complement strand
ACACACACACACACACACACACACACACACACACACACACACACACACACACACACACACACACACACACACTTATTTATGTGATATACTGTATGTTCAATGACCTCTTTTTCTGATGCAAGTCTACAAACAGCAGCTGCATGGTTTCAGGCATTAGTTGCACAATATCCTGCGCTGGGAAAAAAACTGTATAAAACTTTAATTTGGACCCACATCAGATATTTCATATGGTTTTGTTGACCAAAAAAATACTGTCTTTGTTGACAATGCCTGCAATGTTAAAAAAAATTAAAAAGGAAATTCCACTATGTTTCCCGATAACTTATAGCTACAAAACAGTGCTGAAGAAGTCTTGTTACATGACCTGCACTGTCCTGCAGCAGTACACAGTGAAGTTACAGTTACCCAGATGTTTTTTCTTTACAATACTTTGTGTAGATATTTAAGGTTACGGCAGAATTTAGCATTTATTCCGTAACATAAAAAAAAAAAAATGTATCATATTATGAAGATGCCAAATAGTCAAGTGTTTCTGATCACTCCTCAGCAGTCTTTAAGTAGTCAGCTAGCAGCTGAGCATGTTACCCTGCGCATGTTTACCAGTGCAATCCTGACTTCATGCCAGCCAGTGCGTGCTCTCTCACATACACACACACAAACACACACACACACACACCACAAAATAGTATCTTTGCTCGGAATGGAATATTGAGATGACCTGGCTATAAGTAAAAATAGCCGCTGAGCACACTCGTCTCAGCACTTCCACTAAACCACATGTTGAAAATACCAGAGTGAGAGTCAGAAAATACTTAACCCTCAATACGTCTGTTTACCCGCTTCATCCATAAACATCTAAATCTCATCAAAAGTTTTTTTTTAAATTTTGGTCATATACAGTCTGTGCCACACACACACGGTTTATCTGTGTTGTTATTGTACATTCCTAGCTGGCATTTGGCCAGTATGCTAAACAGCAGTCTTATCAATGATGTCCCACACAGTAACGCACCCTTGATAAAGTGTTCACGTGCATGTAACTTATGCATGTGAAAGCTATATTGCTTTCATGATATGACATGATAAAGACAGGCAAGGTCATGTATGTGTATTCAGGACCTTGTCTGTCTTTATCATATCATATCATGTATTCAAGTAGCAGTGAGGCCCGGGACAGCAGTTGGTTTTGCAATCCATTAACTGTTACAGCACCTACTGTACAGTATATAACTCTGTTTAAACAAACTATCTGACAGAATTTATTTCTATACTGTATATAATAAACTGGGATTGCATAAAAGCCCTAAAATCTCATTTCTTTTAGACATTTTAGGGCTCAAGGGAATTTCAAGATCAGAGAGCTGAGGTCATAAAACACACCTATAATAATAATAATAATAATAATAATAATAATAATAATAATAATAATAATTATTATTATTATTATTATTATTATTATTATTATTATTGATTACTTACTCACTCACTCACTCATAATCTATACCGTATTATCCTGTATTTAGGGTTGCGGGGAGCCTGGAGACGATCCCAGGAGACTTAGGGGACGAGGCAGGGTACACCCTGTGCGTGCCAATCCATTGCAGGGCACACACACACATACACACACACTCATTCACACACTACAGGCAATTTGGGAACACCAGTTAGCCTAATCTGCATGTCTTTGGACTGTGGGAGGAAACTGGAGCACCCAGGGAGAAAACCCACCAAGCGAAGGGAAAACATGCAAACTCCATGTCTACAGAGGCGGGAATCGACCCTGGCCAGGAATCGAACCCAGACCCAGGACGTGCAAGGTGGCATTGCTAACCACCAAGCCACAGCACTGTTTAAGTGATTAAATTTATTGCTCTTTGTCTTCTTTTTTATTATTATTATAGTATTTATTATTATTCATTTATTTATTTATTTATTTTTGTTATTCTATATACCTCTATGATTCATGCACATGGGCAGTGGTTGCCAACCCTGATCCTGGAGGTCCTGGTCCTGCATGTTTAGTGTTTTCCCTGCTCTGCTAAATCCTCTTCTATCCAGAAAAGACCAGTCGGGTTTTTTAGCTGATTAATTAGCTGATTAGTTAAAGCAAACCAGGGTTTGGAACCATTGCGCTAAGGCAGAAAATACACATAACCAAGATGGCATATCTCTAATGGCAGTAAAAAGAAGACGTCTGTTTTGATGCTAGTAGCATTGAATCTTCCTTTCAATTGATAATAAATGATAATACAACAATACCAATCACACAAACAAACTAACTAATAAACGTAGTTCTACCAGCTGCTTGTCAGATTATATTAAGTGCTTTGTGACTAACCTCACTGAACATAATTCAACATGTGCTTCTGCTCTGATAAAGCACATGCATTATTAACAGTGTTCCTCTGAAAAATTAAATTGTACTTGATTATAATGGTCTGCAATGAACTGGCATCCCATCCAGGGTGTATCCTTCCTTATGCCCTGAGTCACCTGGGATAGGGTCCAGGCAGACCGGAAAGATCGGATAGTGTTCTGACTGCCTTATCATTGAGTTGTCATTGCACTGTTGCCAAGTTTTCACAATAAACACTCCACTGAGCAACTCAGGTACTATCTGTGCTAACTACAGTACACAGGGTAACAGGGTGAAAAAAGGGCCAACCACATGTTCCACACTAACAGAACCAACAGAAAGCGTCATATAAAAATATGAATATGCTGCACAACATTGTGCTAACTGTACACATTATTATCAGCTGCACAATGTTAATGCAGGGCAACACTAAAAAAAACCTTGAACAATTTGACAACAATTTTACCAAGCTGAAGATCAATGTGATCATCTCAAGACAGGTCCCAGGACTTGCTCCTTTAATATGCTTTAGAAGACCTAGCCATGCTGGACATTGAATTCAGAGAGCGTCCATCTTGGGTTCATGACGACAAGTATGAACAACTGGTGAATTAAGTTTGACCGTGCAGCCGCTTTCCCAATTACAATGTGTAAATGCTCAACTGTAGGAACACAGTCCATGCACTGGAGCTTCTACAAAAAGACAGACTGACAAACACCAAATACATCATAATGCACACTGGAACCAATGAGCTGAATTCCTGACAGGAGAGCACAGCCAGAGAAATTTGCAGAATATGTGAGAGAGCATCTCGACTATTCTGAAATATCAGAATTGTCATCTCCAGCCTACTACCGAGAAACAATGTAGCACCTACAGAAACACTGATCAGCTACTGTATGACATTATCACTACTGCCATGCCAAACTGGACATGACTGATCACCAAGTATGTGACAGGATAATAAACTGGTGATAGGATGATGGACACCCATGGCTCACCTACAGTATGCCTGCAGTGGCCAAAGGCCAGCCCAACTGCCCAAAGGCCAATGCTTTCTTGATAAAAATCAGGATACACCATGGGAATAGAAGTTGTGTCCAAAAAACATACCTTCTAATTCCATGGTCTTTATATTTCTTTCTATCTTGTAAAACGGGTGATATTGAGATTTGTCTGCTATTTAGGAAAAATAAATCCAAATCCAAGAGAAGAGGCTTTCTCCTGGCAACCCTTCCAAACTAACTGTGCTTGTTCAGTCTTTTAATTGGGTTGTCATGGACTTTAACATTTAAAATGCTCAGTGAGGCCTGTAATGTCTGAGATGGAGCTCTTGGGTTTTTTAAATTTCTCTGAGCATTGCATGGTCTGACCTAGGGGTGAATGTACTGGGACCTCCACTCCCGAAAAGTTTGGCAACTGTCTTGAATACTTTTCTCTTGTGAATAATCACAATCACATTTCTCACAGTAGAATTTCGAACTCAGAGTTGTTTGGAAATGGTCCTATAATACTGTTTTACAATACGGGCCCTTGAGAATCCCAGAATACAAAAATTTTCCCGCTTTTGAACTGTTTCTTGGTCAGCAATCCTCCTGAGCCACCAGTCTTGGAAAACAAGTCACGGCATGTAAAAAGACTCAGAAATCTACTACTTTAAATCTTAATCTTAATCTGGTTTTGAGGTTTATGATGAATGCCCCTGTGACTTTCATGTGCAGATGGAGGAGACTTCACCTTCTAGACCTTTTTAGATATTGACACTGTTCCAAGCCTTTTGTGTTTGTTGAGCTCCTATTTAGTTCTTTTCTACACAGCTTTTTGATATATTGAGTATTATTAACATTTGTGGTCATTTATTAAATTTCTCTCTAAGAATAAATATGAAAAACTGAACAATTATGTATATGGTGCTTGTATTAGTCTTTTATTGTTATTTTCCTTGATAAAAAATCATTATGATTCTAGTCATCATAATCCTTTTTTTTTTTTTTTCCAAATCACCACACCTCATCCTATTGACCAGTATATTGTACATATGCCATTTTAAACCACAGACCCTCGTATTGATGTGCCTTAAGGAAGTCTGTAGGAGCTTAATGGAAAAACTAGAGGTCACACTCGGTCTGACATCAAGCTTCACACGTTAATGGCCAAATGGAAAGTGCTAACCCTGATTTGGGGTCATTTCTGAGAACATTCTGTCCCAGTAAACAATATTCCCTTGTTTAACTTCTTGTTTTATGGAGCTTTTTAAAAATGTATTCCAGATGGTTATAATTTTTCTACAGTTTCTAATACATTTTTGTTCTGATCCCCACCCCATGCAAATTCCCCAGTAATTTTGGGCTCTGGGGTTCTGGGGCGGGGTTTAATGGGGACAGGGTGTGCTTGTCTTGTGGGCTGTGGTGAAGCCAAGGGGCTGGTACAAGGAGAATACTAGCAGTTCAATCAGAGACCATGGAGCAAGGCCTTTCGTGCTTTATATCAATAGTAGAATAGGATTAATAAAGGAGTTTTGTCATGAATGTACTATGTCCCTGTAATTACCTTTTGGTATTTTATGTAACCAGGCATACATTAATCATTAATGGTGTTACTTACAAAGGACAGCTTTGATTGTTGTTTTAAACTCTCTATATATACACTCTACAGTATGTTTTCTAATATACTGTCTAATCTCTTTCTATTTCTCTCTCTCTCTTTCTTTTAGGTGTATGGTGTGCACAAGCACTGGAAATATCAGTGGGGAAGGTTACCTCCGTTGAGGTCATGAATGGTAGCTCGGTCCTTTTACCTTGTACTTACAGTAGCTGTATTGGCATCAAGAACCTGTACTTCAACTGGAACTATAATGACAATGGGACATTGAATAAGGTGAGACCATCAGTTTTGCATTATTGCAGATCTACCTTACTGTCTTAACTGATCAAATAAAGAAAACAGATAGAATAAATGAAGCTGGGTATAGAACTATGATTTTATTACTATAGGGGTCATTTTCCTTTGGAAAAAAATGGAGACTAGCTCTGTGCTTGTTTTCTTATAACCTAATTAATACTACCTTATAACTGTGACTTCATGTGTGGCATATAAAATCCTTACTAATTTTGTGACCACAATAAAAGAAAATACATAAAATCAATTAATTGAGTTTATCTACTGTATATGTTTAGCGGTAATGCAAGATTTGGCCAGCTTTTTCTGTTGTTTCCTATTGTAAGTCACGCAACCTGCTTGTTACCAAGTTCTAAAGCATTTAGCGTCAGTTTGGGCTACTTTATGCATCAACCAACCCTTTGTGCAAAGACACTAACATAATAACATTACTGCCAAATAAAGGCTTTATGTCCAATATTTCACATCACAAAAAAATAATAAAATAAATAAAAATCCTATTGGCAGCCATGGCAGTTGCATTTATGGAGATGAAGCAGCCAGTGGTCCACCTTCAGCTTCTTTAAGTCAACAATGAGTTTCTTAATCTTGCTAATGTTAAAATATTTCTGCAGACTGTCTCATCACTTATCATAGTAGTGTGCATTTTAATTATGGAGTTTATGTAAAACCCGATGACAGGTGAAGTCAAGTTCACCAGCCAGTGTTTTTTAAAACACAATCATAAGCGCGTTTTAAAAAATGTTCAATGACATCTGGTGAATTTTGGAATTAACTTAATTCGTGAAGTGCGTGGAATGAAGGTGTGAGATTGTGTTTATTAGATAGATTTCACATGCACACTCAAAAGCGTGTAAAAAAAATTTACAGCTCCATCTGTTGAATTTTGAGCTGAATTAATGATTTTTTTAAAAGTTGATTTTTTAGGGCGTTTTCCATTTAAATTCAATTTAAAGTAACATATCTTCTCTTTCCGTAAACTGATCACGATGGAACAAAGCCAATATGTAACCTCAAGCTGGGCCAAATCCATCTGTGAGAACCCATTAAAATTCGTTCAGTTGTTTTTACATGATGCGTGCATAAACAAACAGACAGACAAAAAATTAATTCAAAAACCATCTTGATGTACAGACACACCAACTTTACAGGTTTATTATATGTAATAAATAAATAAATAATAATATACTGTATATATACTTTACATGAAAGCTGAGGCTTGTTTTGTGCACAGCAGCATTGTTTGTTCAAATCTTTATCAGTTAGTAAATTTAACATCTGTGACACAGATTCAGACATTTATCATCTATATACTGTACTATAATTATTTGAGCATTTGATCCATGACCCTGTATACAGGGTGAAGTGGTATAAGGGATGAGTGAGTGAGTAAGAGTGAAGCGTTCTTTAGATATGCTGCACCCATGCCCCACTTCCATGGACAAAAATTGCTTGAGTAATTAATTGTACTCTAACTTTACAGCAAGTGAAAACTATGTAATGGCAGATATTGTTTATTTACTGTACAGGACACATTAACTCTGAGTAATTTATCCATAAAATGTGTGGTGTTAGTCATGCATATGACAAGCACACCTACAGAGACTGTAATTTTTCCATCCTGTATATGTCCATACAGACAATAGGCCGAGTGCCAGTTTACCACTGCATTGCATAAGTTACATACTTAACAGGTTTAGCACAGTTATGTAACAAAGTGAGGCTTATTACCATGTAGCAAATTATTAGAGTGCCATGTTATTAAAATTTGCTTTTCTTCATTCTTTGAAAACAAAAGGATGGGGAAGAAAATGAATGTAGGTTTATAGGTTACTCATATGGGGTTATTGCTATGGTTACTTGGCTAGGAAACAAGCACAGGAGACATCTCCTTTTACCACAGGAATCTATCCTACTGTATAGGTATAGGGTATATATCAGTATTGTACATAACTGGTCCTATATGCTAGAGGTGGTATGATACATCTCCACACATTAGTAAAGATTCTGTTCCCTTCAGCTATGTCAAGGAGTCGTTCCAGCTGAGGGTTTGGAGCCCCATGTGGAGATCTACCATGACCGTGTGATGTTTGTGGGCTCTAGTAAGGAAAGTAACATCTCTGTCGTGCTGTCGAACGTCACCTTCGAGGATGAGGGCGAGTACATTTGCTTTGGCCGCAACCCCAAAGAGAAGAACCGAAACCACAGTGCCATATTCAACCTCATCGTTGTTGACCAGCGTAAGAATCTTTCTAAACCCTTCAGAATACTGTTTAATGTATGTGTTTTCTTAATGCTAATAGTGTTAATAATGCTTATAGAATTGGATGAATTATTATTAGTAGTAGTATTATTGTTGTTGTTGTTTTAAATATTAACAATATAATTTTATTAATAATAATAATATACACTGACACATAATACATTCTTCTTCTTCTTCTTCTTATTATTATTATTATTATTATTATATCTTTGGTGCACTTTGTGTGCTTCTCATATAAACAACATCAACAACAACAACCATAATAATAATAATAATAATAATAATAATAATAATATACACTGACAAATAAATTATTATTATTATTATTATTATTATTGATGTTGTTGTTGTTTATATGAGAATAATTTCTTATTAAGACTAGTGAAAAAATGTAAATGATGTATTTGTTGTATTGTTCGGTTTGATAATTGATGCACTTACCACAAGTACTACTGTATATGTACATTTAAAATTAACTTGAGAAACTTCTTTACCCTCATCTTTAACTGACTGATAAACCTCAGCAGTGGCATTTTTCATGATGCTGCATGCATTAGCTGTTATAAAGTTTTTCTCTTATTTAATGCAGTTTTAGATGCGCATTATTCTTTAATTGTTAAATCAATTCTAATTTTAATTTAGTTGCCTCTGGTTATGGTTGCAAAGTGGCATAGTGGTTAGCACTGTGGCCTCACATCTCCAGGGTCCAAGGTTGGAGTCCTGGTCTGGTCTGTGTGGACGGAGTTTGCATGTTTGCATGCTTGGTGGGTTTTCTCCGTGTAATCCGGTTTTTTTCCACAATCCAACAACATGCAGGTTAGGTTAACTGGCATTCCCAAATTGGCTAGTGTGTGTGTGTGGGGGGGGGGGCTTAGTCGCCAGTACTGCATGCGTATACATTGTACAGTACAGTATGCTGCTAGCACCAGATATCTCATGATTCTTTTGTTAAAGAATGCTGTTTCATCTAGCCCTTCATAAGATCAACCTAATATGTAATTAATAAAATTCACACTTACAGTATACCCAAATAAAACCCTGCCTACTTCCAAAAGTGACAAAACAAACAATAATAATCTTCACCTCAACCCTCTCTGGTTCACACTCTGACAATAAGTGACAACAACGTTACTGTACTTCCACTTAAAAAGTATATTATTGTCAGAATTTGAACCAGAGAGAATTGAGGTGGAGATTACTATTGTTTCAGAGACAGAGTATTCAAACAGGCTTGGTCCAGTGGATCTACAGTACTAGCAGGGGGCCAGTAGGTGCTATATAAATAAAACAGAAATTAGATGATTGCACTGATGGACATCTTCCAATTTCGAAGAGAAGGCAGCATGATTTGTTTTTCATATGCTTCATTAAAATTCCTTAACCAATGACTGCGTCTATGCTACTCAACAATGAATGTTTTTCCAATGCTTGATTCATTACATGTAAAGTAAAATATTTTTTAGATGATTACGGCTTACATTTCATGAAAATTAAAAGTCCAGTATCTCAGAATAATAGAATATTTCCTAAGATTATGCTGACACTACTTGGCATTGCACTGAATATTTATTCATGGTTAATGCAATTAGGGAGATAATAGTGTAGTCCAGAATATGTGGAGCAGCTGTTGACCATAGTGGTGCATTACAGAGTAATGTGTGGTGATTTTATGTTGGGGGCAGTGGTACATAGATACCCTGCTGAGTAATCTAATAGTCCTGGGAATGATGATGTTCTGCATGGACCTAAAGGATCCTATAACAGATGTCTTGCGGAGTCATACCCAGAGGGGCCAGAGTTGCCCCAGAAGCACAAGGGGAACCTACTGTACACAATATTGGGCTTAATGTTTTGCACTGTAGGTATTAAACAGATTTCTGCTACTATATGTTACTGTTAGCTCTGTAAAGTTCTTCCAGCATTGGAAGCTGCACTCTGCTGATTCTTTGTGCTACTGTTTTGATGGCGTGCCTTCCTACTGTATCCTCTGAGATAGTACCACTCTGTTATTGTAGAAAAATGTTTATATGGATTCAGTGGTGCACTGGGTTGAAGCATGCTTTCTTCAGCTTTTTAAGAAATTGGGCTTCCCGTTCCTTGGGAAGCCCAATTTCCCTGAAGGTGCGAAACCACATTGCTAACCAGTATGCCACTTTGCTACCAAAATCCATTTCATGCACTAAATAATATATCACCAGTTGTTTTTTTTAGTTGTTGTATATTAATTTCTTCTCAATATTTGATAGCAAGTCATATCAAGTTGCTTATTATGTATTAAGCATTTTCTTTTCATTTGGTTAAACCAACATATGCATAAAACATTGCAAATCAGATATATTGATGCTCTACACACCGTTTACTTGCTCTGATTTGAGTACGTTTACTCTGAACACATTTATCTTTTTGTTACTGAAGCTTCGTTTGTTTCATAAGATTATGTGTAGGTTCCCAGGAGCTTAAACTGCTACAGTACATGCATCTCAAATTACCTACAGTACAGTAGGTCAGTTTGCCTGATAAGTTTGTCAGCTTCCAAAGTTGAATGCCAAAGCCAATGTGTCAATCTGTTGCAATTTACTAAAAGTTCAAGTGACAAAAATAAATGTTGTTAGGGGAAAACCCAATATCTGTCTTAGCAGTGGTTCCCATACAGTACATAGCGTTTACTTGGGGGGCCACCAAAGTATATGGACGCCCCCCCAAGCATATTTGCCAACGCTTTTTAAAGAACGATACCATCTGTAATTGATTAACTAGTAGCGGACAGTTTCCTCTTGTGCTACCACTTCTATACATGCTTATTCTGCTACAGTAAGAATAGGGTACTGAGAGGCAGAAAATGCAATGGACGCCAGGGCGTACTGTAGTTCCACATAGTGAACAGGCACTTTTTTGACAAACTTCCTTGATGTTTATGCATTGGTATGTTGGAGATCTGAAATGTGACATTAGTAAAAATATCAAATAAATCTAACTATTGTGTTAAATGTCATATGCATTTGTTGTTGGCAAAATTGCAAATATATTTTAATCTACATCTTGTAACTTGTGTAAGCTATATTGTAACTGCTGTTTCGACAGTATAATATTTATCTTCTTCTACCGCCAGCATTGTGAAAAAGTAACAATAATTCAGTTTTTCTTTGTTACTTTGTCCAACAGTTAAGCAAGTGGACAACACATTGACAAAAATCATTGTGTCTGCGATCGGAGGGCTTATCGGCTTGATCGTCATAGTCATGGTAATAAAAGCAGTTGTCGTCCATTTTCTCAACAAGAACCAAGAGAAAAAGTAAGTCGGATTTGTTCATTAAAAATTCTTGTGTGAAATGTGTGAAAATGATTCGTCATGCTCTATGAAGCATTTTTTCACAATTTGAGTCCTGGGATATGCCTTTGTGCAGTCAGGGAAGAATAAGATAACTGGGTGATCCAGAACATTCTACAGCTGTCAACATTTCACCAAGTGATCTCTATTCATGATTTTTTTCTTACCACTATTTTACAGGTTTTATTAATGTGTTTGATGGTTCCTTACCCAATTCCATTCATTTAAAATCTCCTTAGTTGTTTCAATTTCTTGATGCATGCCAGAATATTGGACGGTGAGCATGGACACTCATGAGCACTGAAACCTTACTATAATAGCCAGCATTTACCTTTTCAGCAGTGTGCACTACAGTAGGCCTTCATAAACAATTATTTTAACAGTTAATTAGCAAGTCTTTAAATCCTAATTCATACAACAAGTAGTTGTATGATTTACCTGTGTTTCAGAAGGGTTAAATATTGCTCTGCATCAAGCAGAAAACTACTAAGAACATTGTTGTAGTGAAGTTGTAGAGAACACTGGTGAACCCTCACATTTATGGAAGAAATGTGGTCAAAAAATCATGAGCGATAATGAACAGAGGTTACTTAAATGCATGGTTTTGCAGTGAAGTTGCCCTGAAAAAAATACGACGGTAGAAATCACAAGATGTAAATAACAGCAAGAGTAAGTCCTGCACCTTCTTTCCCTCTGCTCCCTGTAGCTTCATCGTTCCACTTGGGTCCTTCTCATTCACACACATGTATTCTGACAGAAATATGACTGACATTACTGATAGAAATATGATTATACCCTGATCAAAGCTAAAGGTGGTCCAATGAAAGAATGGGCCACTTTTTTTCTTTTTGCCAAGGCAGTGTACTGTATATGCAGTAGATATGGATAGAGTGCTTAGATTACCTTTTTTGTTCTTTTTTTAACAGTAATCTTATGAGAAATATAACATAAATAACCCTTCTATGTCTTTCGGCTGTTCCCTTTCAGGGGTCTCCACAGCGACTCATCTGCCTCCATCTAACCCTATCCTCTGTATCCTCTTCTCTCACACCAACTAACTTCATGTCCTCTCTCACTGCA
>JAQMYI010000003.1:23132534-23144180 GCA_030014275.1 Clariallabes melas | reverse complement strand
CGCATATCTCCGCGTTTGGGTTTACCATCCACGCTACATTGGGCTAACCGCTAAAGCTGCGTCTTCTGGTCACCGAGGTTATTTCATCCTAACACTTTTTTTTTTTATCTGAAAATCTGTGGCTCAAAATAAGCCATAATAAGCCATTTAAGTATAACAAAATATAAGAGCTAAATACATAAACAGTAATTAACATTTAGTTGGTGCAGTCTACCTTATTTATAAAAACATAATAATACTATAATAATAAATAATACAGCCTGATAATTATCGAGATCAGTCCATATGGATAAATTTATCATGCACATTTTGTCCATTTTGCCCACTTGCTATCTTTAAACTAGACAACTTGCTTTCTAACAAGCAGAGTAGCTAATGGTAAAAAAACGAGCATGATTCCTGGGTTACGTGTCTTGTTTTCTAGAAGTGATGTTTAAGTTAGAATCATCCCAATGACATAGAGTATTTGCTCCTGTTAATGCTTTGGTGAGCTAAAACTTACGGGAAGTAGAATTAAATGTATTTATATTTTCTATTCTGACTAAACTGAATAAATTTTTTTTATTAAAAATTGATTGATGCCTGTACAGTTTGTTGTTTGTTGGGGTTTTATGTTAAAATGTGTTGCCATATGTTAAATGTTGTTCTCAATATTTGAATAATTCCACTGGCACTAATTTTCACCAATTCTCTCTTTTTCTCCTTCTCCCTATTCCTCTTATGCAGTTGCCATGGAGACGATCTTGTTCATTCCTAATGATCTCATTCTCTTGGCCATTAGTACTGCGCATATGTACAAAGGGACAACAAAAATGGAGGGAGTGTCCGAGATAGACATACTCCTCACTTACGGTTTAGACTCATGACTTAAAAATGATAGATGTAAAAATTATATATACATACTGTATACTGTATTTTCCTTGCACCTAATTGAAGTAGCATGAAGAAACCTCTCTTAGATACCTCACCTAAATGTACAGTTCCAATTATTTTGAGGGATGTAAACAAATGTAAATAAATAATTGGCAATTTACAGATAATGTGTTAGGAGTGATGCAGTGTTTATTTGGCAGAAAAAATGAGCACTTACCAGAAAGGTTGAAACTAGAGGTGTGCTTTGGGACTGGGGACCTGTGGGACTAAATAAAAAAGTCACATTATGTAAGTGGATGTGCCGCGGCCCATGCATTGGACAATTGAAATGAAACATGTAATGTTGTCATATTAAATGACATGAATTTCATATACACTATATGGACAAAAGTATTTATCCAAACCTGCAATGACATTGTATCTAAATACATATGTTTCAGTATGGAGTCGGTCCTGCAGCTATAACAGCTTCCACTCTTCTTGGAACTCAGTCCACAAGATTTTGGAGTGTTTCTGTTGGAATTCATGTCCATTCATTCTGTAGAGCATTTATAGGGGCAGGTACTGATGTTGGCTCACAATCTCCGTTCCCATTCAAACGTGCTCTTCCACACTGAACTCCTTAAATCAGGTTTTTATAGTCCTTGCTTTTTTGCACTGGGGCTCAGTCATTTTGACAAAGAAAAGAGCCTTCCCCAAACTCCTGCCACAAAGTTGGAAGCATAGCATTGTCTTGGTATGCTGAAGCAGTAAGATTGCCCTTAACTGTGGGCCTGATCGATTGAAACACCTGAATAAGTTTGGCCAAAATCTTTTGTTTACATAATGTACATCACAGCTTACCTTACAGTAGCTCAGTCTCTGAGGTTAAACAAATAATAATGCAGTATCAGCTTTTTACATCACCTTGCAGATTGTCAGTTGTCCGATGAACCACTGCAATAGTTGTTTAACATAGAAATTCTAAAACTGCTGAGGAAACTGCACTGCATTATTCAACATACAGACTAGAATCAGCTTTCTCCTTTCATTACAGACCCGCATCACTGACAAAATCAGTTAGTTAAACACATCACATTGTATACATAGACATGAGGTTTACAATGACCTAATATTACTATCTAATTTTAATATAAGGATAATCATTTATATTTAGATAATTAATATTTATTATATTTCTATTCATCAGAAAGAAATACATATGATACAGTATAACGATTAACGATCAATTTAAGAAATGTACTGTTTAAGCTTTTTTTTTCCACAAAGCTCATGTATACTAGAAAATCTAGTTACTGAAAAATATTAACTAAGATTTTAAAAATATTAATTAAAAAGTTAATAATAAATAACTTCTTAATTAATTACTAAGAAATATAAAAAAAAACTCACAAAGTTAAAAAAAAACATAATGAAATCTAATTTATTAGCATCAACAATCCCATCTATTTCAGGCAAGTGGCCAACAAAGAGTGGGAAAAAAAGGTCACCTGGCAACATCACAACATTATGGAGTCAAGATGAAGTGTGTATTTGTGTGAGAACTTTTTTTCCCCCAGAGTTCTTTTTTTTTCCTTTGATGTGCTCATTTTGATTTAGTCCAGCTGTTAAACAACCACTACTGTTATGATACTGTTATAAACAGTATGTGAGGAAAAGTCCAATTAGACAGCGCCCACTGCTGGAAATCAAGTTAATAGCAGTAGGAGACTCCACAGTTTACTCACTCGTTGTCTACACCACTTCCTGTATCCTGTGTACGGGTTCAGGGGGGCCTGGAGCCTATTGCTGGAGACTTAGGGCATGAGACGGGGTACACCCTGGACAGGGTGCAAATCCATCACAGGGTACACACATACACTATGGGCAAATTGGAAATGTAAATTAGCCTAATGGGTTTGGACTGTTGGAGGAAACCGGAGTACATGGGGAAACCCACCAAGCACAGGGAGAACATGCAAACTCCACACACACAGACCTAAGGCAGGAATTGAACCCAGATCCTGGTGGTGCAAGGCGACAGTGCTAACCACTACTAGCATTTTGTTAACTGTTAGCACCTATCAAATACAAACATTTTGTTGATAATTATGGGGTGCGAAATGTAAAAAAAAAAAAAAAAAAAGTTGGATCCTCTTTTCTCTATAATTTTTGGTGCATACCTCAAAATCTGATAAGCTGTGTGTGTGTGTGAAGGAGAGAGAGAGAGAGAGAGAGGTCACTACACCATAGTTCTCTAATAGTTATTGATAATGTATTAATTAATTATTAATCATTAATTTGTATTCAAAATTTTAATAGGCCAATTTACATTGTGCAAGTGATCGAGAAAAACTGTAACACTATTGTAAGGCATCTGACTGGTCCAGTTTGCTCTCTGACACTAACTACTGAATAGTGAAATGATGGGATTGCAGCTGAGTGATAACTCCAAAGGTTAAGACAGACAAGGTTTTATAATGACTTGAAGGCCACATGTTATTGCCTGATAAAAGTTTTATTGGTAGCGGGACATTTGTGTTTATGGAAACTCGGAGGAGGAAGTGGAAAGGCTAAGTTCACATTGATAAGAGCTAAAACAGCTTTCACCCCACCCTAGCTCACTCCAGACATCAGAAGGCTGTGAAGCCGTTGTGCACGAGGTACGTGGGGCATAACTCAAATTTATAACTAAAGTAATATTGTTGTGTAGATTTTGTGCCATCTTTTGGCAACAGCATAACATTATGGATGTATGTTAGAAAACTGTGTTAGTGAATGGTTTGTCTGAATTATTTGGCTGACATTGTTAAAAAATACTGTTGTTATCTAACAAATACTGATTAACTGATGTTATTTATAAACCTGTCTACTCATAGCTAAGTTGAACATATAGTACTTTGATAGATTTTATTTCAAACTCGAGACAGCACGGTGTCTAAGTGGTTAGCTCTGTTAGCTTACACCACCAGGGTCAAGGTTCGATTCCCAGCCAGGTTTGATTCCCGCCTCTGTGTGGATGGAGCATGTTCTCCTCGTGTTTGGTGAGCGTGTGAGTGTGCATTGCAGTGGATTGGCTCACTGTCCAGTGCGTACCCCGCCTCTCGGCCTAAGTCTCCTGGGATAGACTCCAGGCCCCCTGCGACCCTATATGCAGGATTAAGCGATATAGATGATGAGATGACAATAATCATCTCAAAACATTCTCCATTTACCCTGACAGAGGTTACGCCTCTTAGCTAACAGTATGCAAGATTGGGAAATGGGACAGGACCGCCAAAACATTTCAGATTCATGTGTCTATTATTTCTACTTTAATTGGGAAGAAAAAGAATGATCTTTTGGCATATTCCTAAGTGATTGTTTCTAGTGTATGCCAGTGTTTAACAATGAAGCCTTTGTGAAAAATGCATAACGTTTGGCAGGTCTGGTAATGTAACCAGAATAAACATTGCAGGATATTGAGGCGGTGTAATACAGTATTTTGTAGGGATGATATAATTGTTAGATTGCACAACCCTTCATCATGATATATAGGTTTCCCATAATCTCTCAGTTAAGTCATGCATTTATGAATGCAAATAGTACAGTATATATATTTATCCTTTATAATATATATACAGTACTATATAAGTTATCCATATACATATTTATATACTATTGATACTTATATAAAACTTTATTATTCCATGAGTTATCCATATGTTGTTTAAACACATTATTATAGACCTCATCACCACCAATATATAATAACTTACTACATTAACTTACATTAACTTACTGTATAAGCTTTAATTTAGTCAGACTTCAAAAACGTCTAAGCAGCCTAAAATGATTGATGATTAAGTTATTTGAGGCGGAATTTAATAAACCTTCCATTATCAATGTACAAATGGAGCTAAAAATGAAACGTGAAGCTTTTCACTCAATAGCTGCCATGCATCGCGTCGTGTGTTCAAAGGTTATCTAGACCTAGATTACAGTATGTAGACAAAGGTTATATTTAAACTGCTGAGATTAGTTTGCTTGGTTGGCTTTTAGATCTAAATTGATCAGCACTGTACATAACTTTTATTCCTTTTTCATGATCGTACTGAATCAGTTACAGTATATGATATATGAAGCAAAATTTAAATTAAAAAATGTGTACTTCTGACTAGACACTTTGGTTGATGTGTCTCCTCTGAATGACTGCGTCCTACAGTTTTCCTATTCTGCACAGCCACCATCAAGCAAACATCCACCATGTCTTCTGCAGGAGGTAAGGTGGTGCTGCTTTATGTTATTTTAGATCTGCAAGTGATCAAATTCTCTTAACCTTGACATTTCTTTATGAAATACTTTTTTTTTAATACACCAACCTTATATACAAACCTTGTGATGGTATAGTGTTGGATACTTTTTAAATATTTGATAAATACTAAAAACAATCACAATACAAACAACAGGGGGCGCAGTGGTTCAGTCGTTTGCGCTGCTGCCATGCACTTCCATGTTTAAGGGTTCAAAGTCTCATCCATGCGTGTAGAGTTTGCATGTTTTACCTGTGTATTTTGGGGTACCCCAGTTTCCCCCACATGCCATAGATGTGTCTTGTAGTTTGATTGGTGCTTTTAAATTTCCCATGGTGTGTGTGTGTGTGTGTGTGTGTGTGTGTGTGTGTGTGTGTGTGTGTGTGTGTGTGTGTGTGTGTGTGTGNNNGTGTGTGTGTGTGTGTGTGTGTGTGTGTGTGTGTGTGTGTGTGTGTGTGTGTGTGTGTGTGTGTGTGTGTGTTAATGGGCGCACCCCATTCAGGGTATCCCCTGAACAGGATAAGCTGTTTGAAATACATGCAGTAGGATATTGAAAGTTTTATGGTGGTGGTAAATCGGTAACACCACTCTTTCTCTCTTTCTCTCTCTTGCTTTCTCACTCACTTGTTGAGTAGTTGTAGGTGAGATAGATGTTAGGTGTAGATAACACACAAGTGGGCGAGCGGGTCTATGAAATATAATCCTGCTGCCATCCCTGTTCACACACTCTTCTTTTTGTTAACTAGTATACTTACAGTGTAGTGTACTCAGTACGTCCTCTTCTGTTTTTACAAATTACCAACAATAATACTTTGCCTTGAAAGTGGTTGTTGTCTATGATGACCCATTTTGGCCTATTTTTCCTGTTAAATCATCTTCAATTCCCGTTGTAATGGACTACAATTTTAAAATCACTTTTTGATACCTAGACGCTTCCTTTGTGAATCGTCTATATTGTATACAGGGTTGCAGGGGGCCGAGAGCCTATCTCAGGAGACCACAAACATGTATTGAATAGAATTTCATTACACTTGAACACGTGCTACTGAGTGTCATGTTACATATGTTGAATTACTTTAATTCAGAAAAATAAACTTCATGACTTAATGCATACTTAGATACGTATTAAATAGGAATAACAATGAAATTATGTTTGAATTATGTCTTATGTCCATGTGGGCTTTTGTGAAACAACTTAAGTTGCAATTAATTTCACCTACTGTAAGCATGAATTACTAATGCTTGCAATATATTAAATATGCTATTTGATACACAAGCAGGTCACATCATTTGAGCTACATAGCAACCGAAGTGCACTAAAATACAGTATATTTTTGGTACATAGGTATATATATATATATATAAAACATAATAATAATAATAATAATACTGGGGTAAAAAGTACAGGTTAAAAATACATTTAAAAATAATAAATATAATAATAATAATAATAATAATAATAATAATAATAATAAAGCAAAACAAATGTCACAAATTGAATTCAAATTAATTCACTCAATGTGCGTCAATGAACATACAGTAGTAATACTTCAATACTAAAGAAGGTCAGCCTCACAGATAATCTGTCCATTTGTTATTTTGTCTGTCTTTAAGCTCAAACTTGTAGACATATACTTACTCAGTCCCTCCAACGGTAAATTTGCCAACAGCAATAGTCTTTAGAAACCTTAATCACTTTCCTGACCTCTCCATGAATAGCTCCTATTATTGCACTTTCATCTGAGGACATCTGATGCAGAGGTCCCACTGGGGCCATCCCAGGACACTGTATTATAATAGTATAGTATAGAATAGTAGCAAAAAAGAATGTCTGTTACTTTTTAATCAAATAACAATTAAAAATCTAAAACATAAAATAAAATTATTAATGAATAATGTAAAACTCATGTGAACATTTTAATGTGAAATCATGCTTTATTGCCTAAATACATAAAACTATTATTTGGTTGTTAAATATACTGTTACTATATTATTGTACTGCATTGACCAATAAGTACTGTATATGTTTGTTTATGAAAAAATACATGAGGAAATATGTACTGTAATGTATGTTTGCCCATATTCTGCCCATGTATTCTTCCCCTATGTATTACATGTACTGTATATATACTGTACATATACTCTACTGTATTCTATACATGGACAAATTACATTAATATAACTCTATTTCCTTACAGCATGCTGAACCTAAAATAACTTAAAATATTTCAATTTAAATATTAAATGTCCCAGCATTATTTACACTTTATAAAGCAGCTTCATTTAATTATGCTTTTACACCTCCGTACTTTGCCAAGGAAATAGTGTTCTTGCGATCATACAGTATGTACATCTCTATGCTGAGGAGTTTCTTGTGAGTTATAAACATGGACTCGATTGCTGTTCCGCTCAGTTTGTCTGTGTAACTGTTGTCCCTGCTGCAGAAGTTGAAAAAAGTTCAGGGTGTGAAGAATGTGTAATGATTCAATGATTCCCTGGTTGGAGAGTACAAATCATTCTCAGCTGTTCTTACAGTTTGCTTTTCCAACCCACAGTTTGCTTTTCCAAGACACATCTCTATTAGTTCTTTTACAGGATGAAGTTTATGTTGATCTCTTACTTCTGGGAAATGGTAGTCCCATGAAACCTGAAGGTCTCGACAGATGGCACAGGGCTTTTGGACATTGTATTGGAGAAGATGTTGTATCCTGAGAAGTGTTGCCTACCGAGAAGTGTTGTGGTGGAGTGTCTCCTAAATTTCACCATAATCACCACAGTTTTTATTGTGTTCAGCTCCAAGTTGTGTGTGTGTGTGTGTGTGTGTGTGTGTGTGTGTGTGTGTGTGTGTGTGTGTGTGTGCCCTGCGTAGTATTGGCACCTGTCCAGTCTCCTGTGACCTTGTATACAGCATAATGTGAAAAAAATGATGAGTGAATAAGCAGTGGTGAGAGGATACATCCCTGTGGATCACCTGTCCTCACTGTCTGATTGCCAGGGGTTCCCCACAGTGTCACCTTTCAGGAAGCTGGTTGGCCAAGGAGGGGGGTTTTCTGTAGTCTGTAACATCTTGAATGCCTCGCCATACCATATAGAATCATTAGCTTAAAATCTTACAGTGAAATTTGCCTCTATCCGCACTTCTGTAGGAATCCTCACTGGCCTGACTGAGTTGTTTTAGTCTGGCTGTGAACCATGGTTTGTTATTGTTGTACTGTCTGTGCAGAAGGTCTTGATTGGCACACGCCTTTAAAAAAAAAAGTGATGAAAGATATCTAATTGTGCATCGTTTTGTTTAGGTTGCCAGTTACAGCATCAAAAAACACTCCAAAGAATGCAGTCACAGTTATGTCACGCTTTGCCTCGCTGCTCTGTAATCTGCAAAACAGTGAAGATACTGAGCAGCGAGGCAAAGCGTGACATAACTAAGTATGTTACAGTATGTACTGTAACATTCTTAGCACAGTCACACCTCTTTGACTGAAGCACAGGGCAACAGAACGTTTAAAGTTTCACAAAGGAGAAGCAGACTGTAAAAGAGCGGCACAGAAATTCAGAATTATAAATTACTCCTTCATGCCCCACAGAGAGCTTCTGTACTTCCAAATAAAATCTCCAAAACAGGGTGAAAAAAACTGGTTAAGCAGTTTTTCCCTAGTGAAGGTCTTTGCTTTTAGGTAACCAAATACACAGAGAATAAACAAGAAAAAAAAATCTAGAGCACAATGTGTTGAAGATGTGGTGTGTTCTGGCATCTATTTATTAATGGCCAAAACATGGTATTGATTTTTTTCTCTATTATTCAGATCACTCAGATGAAACTTGGCCAATTTAGATTTCACATGAAAAGACACAAACTTGAAAAAGTGTATTATTCTAAAATGCAAAATTGTTAAGATATCGCAACCTGAATTAGACATGGTTACAGACATGGAGACAGATTTTTTTGCTTTTTAAACTTTTACCAAAAAACTATTTAAGCAACAGTTTTACAGGTCATATGCTTCTAGACGCTCACACTAATTGTAATACTCATAAAGAAATCTAAATAATTTGCATTTTAAATGATTATAGTTTGAAGGGAGACAGTATGATGCTGAAAAATGGCCATTTTTGGGGCACATCTAAAAATCATCTCTCTAAAACTGCTGAAGTTAGCAACTTTTTTAGGGAAGCAAAGCATAAACTTCAGATATGGCTATTTTTTTTTATTATTTTTTTTTACTTTATCTGCAACAAATCTCTGTTTTGACCAATAATAATATTTTTACTATTTATTGTTGCAACCGAGCGTTTTATTTATTTAGAATATTTCCAGGGGTTATGGTTTTCAAAAACTATCAACTGGATATTACTGCATTACTTTGACATTTTTTACATACTGGAATGTTATGACTGTAAGGAAAAATAGTGTTTCATTATGTCTGTGTCCCAAATCCATACTACTTGATAAATGCCCAATTACTGTGATACCTTCAGTGGGAAATATATGTGGAGTGCAAATGTTTACAAAACAAATAAAGAATTGTTGGTGAATTTACGGTTACAGGTTTTCTTCTTTATTGTTAGTTTTAATAAATTGTAGATGTACACAGACATAGGCACATTTCCTTAATATAGGAGTGTACAAGCATTCTGAGCATTCATGCGTATTTCTTCTGCAAATTCTTGTTCCTCAGCATCTGATGTGGACCCTGATGCTGATTTTGTCTATGGTGAGAATGATTATATTTAAAACAACAACAACAACAACAACAACAACAATAATAATAATAATAATACTTTGAAGGATGGGTCAGAATAAATGATTTTTGTTTTTAATGTAAACTTTTTGCAGACTATGAAACTCTGCGCATTATTGGATTATCCGTTGCTGCAGTAATTGTGTTCCTGTCCATTCTCCTACTTGCTGGTGAGTGTTACAGTGCCTTGCAAAAGTATTCATACGCCTTGAACTTTTTTCAATTTTATTTGTATAGCGCTTTTAATAATGGTCATTGTCGCAAAGCTGCTTTACAGAATCAAAAGAAAATTAGGAAAATAAATATGAAATGTGTGAGAAAATATGTATGAATCAAAATGATCTGATTGCCCCTGTGACAAGGAAAAACTCCCTGAGATGATAAAGAAAGAAAATCTTGGATTTGCACATAAACAAATACAGTATACAGTGCCTTGCAAAAGTATTCATACCCCTTGTCACATCACAACCACAAACATAAATGCAAATAAAAAACATAAATGCATTGTATTGGGATTTTATGTGATAGACCAACAGTTTTCAGATTTTTATTTGTAAAAAATTTTGAAAACCATTTAGCAGTTTCCTTCCACTTCACAATTACGTGCACCTTTGTGTTGGTCGATCACATAAAATCCCCCCAAAATACATTTAGTTTGTGATTATAACCTGACAAAATGTGGAAAAGTTAAAGGGGTATGAATACTTTTGCAAGGCACTGTACTGTATATTTATTTCTGTGCATGTATGAGTCACACAAAGAATCATAGAAATCTGATATCTTTTATCTGTCTTTCAGGTAACCGCATTCGTCGATGTGGAAAGTCCAAGGTAAGTGTTCTTACTATATGAAGTTACAGGAAAATAAATCTTGTGGCTGTGCCATAAGACAATATTTGGGACAATGCAAAATTTTTATTATTATAATTTTTTTTTATTAATCCAGAAACAATATTTACTAATATCGTTTTTGACAAATCGCACTACGTTAAGTTAATGTAATGTTATATGTGTGTGTGTTTCAGCATAAACCCGTGGCAGCACCGATCTAGACAGGGCCCTGGCACTTTCAAAAACAGCTGCAAGTGTAAAGACAGACAGTAAACAGGGGGGGGTGGGGGGTGATTCTAATGAGGAATTAAACCTTATTTTATTTGAAATTTTGACATTTTGTCCTAAATGTCTATAACTTTGTTTTTGTTGATGCATTTGAACTTATTAGAGTACTGGACACTGTTTTAGAAATGATCCATGTTTTACCAATCAGAAGCAAAATGGAAGGATTAAATGGAACAATTAAAATTAGCACAAGGTGGCAGCAATGTGCAATGGCTGCATTGAAAGGGCATCTAATTTCATTTGAATAACAAATAAAATAAATAGTAGCAAATGTGCAATTCTAAGATAATTCAGTCAAGTATAAGTTATTGACAAGTTACTTTACAGAATACTTGAATCATGCTCTCTCTCTCTCTCTCTCTCTCTCTCTTTCTCGCATCGATATTGATAATAAATTTAATACACTAAATATACCAATTCATCTGCATCACCAAACTCTTTTGTAGAAATGCTAATCATTTGACATCTAAAAATTCAGAGGCTTACTAACACTATATAAAAATAAATATAAAAAATAATATAAACTATTGAAAGATTAAGTGTTGTTGATTTTTTTTATTGATGTTATATAAAAAGTGATCAATATAAAGAATTATATTAATTTATACATATACACACACACACACACACACACACACACACACA
>JAQMYI010000003.1:22984859-22999088 GCA_030014275.1 Clariallabes melas | reverse complement strand
ATAGATAGATAGATAGATAGATAGATACATACATACATACATACATACATACATACATACATACATACATACATACAAATTGTCATCCAAAACTGTGTCTCTGCGTGAAAGTGTCCTGAGAGCAGCAGTTTTCCTCCTCCTTCTGTTTTTCGGATAGAAAACTATGATTTTTGAATTATCTGCACCCTCTTGTGGTAAGAAGGGATCTCTACCACAACTACTAAGCTTCATACAAAGCTACTGTATGAGTGGGGAAATCCTCCCAGGGTGCAAAATGCTGGCTAATACCCATTTTTCTTGATTTTAGCATTTAAATTTGAGTATTTATTTTCTACATTCTAGAACAATACTGGAGATTTCCAAACTATGAAATAACTCATATGGCATTAGGTAATTAAACAACAACAACAACAACAACAACAGTCAGTTGTTATTTAAATTCAAATTTTGAATTTAGATTTTTTTTTTTTTTAATTTAATTCTAATTTTATTTGTCACATACACAGTCATACACAGTATGATATGCAGTGAAATACGCTTATACAACCGAACGTGACCTTAAAAAAAAAAGTTTAGCAATAAGAAATAAATTCTGGAATAAAATAAGAATAAAATATAGAAAACTTTAGCTATAGAAAATCTAGGTATAGAAGATAAGAGTAAAATATAAAAGATATTTAAAAAAAAGACATAAAGGTCAGATATTCTGAAAAAGTCTCAAAAATAACCAATTAACAAACAACACCTCAAATTAGAGCCGTTATAAAGGGTTTACAGAGCAGAAGTAGCAAACACGTCTCAATAGTGGTACCTCAGCATAGAAACGCCTCGCCTCACCATTTTTTGCTTTAAAATTTTTTATGAAATTTGCCTGGGCATGCGAAGCATTTTCTGCATACGAACGAACGAACCGAGATGAACTGAACGCTGGGCTAAGTTGTGTGTATGGCCGGGAGTCGTTCAAAACTTGTTTGCATCAGTGGAAAGCCAAGCGGAGTCAGTTTACATATTGCTTTGTACAAGATTTTGATGAAAACATAGCACCATGGGTCCCAAGAATGTTATCAAGGACGGTAGCAAGAAGATAAGGGAGCCGCTTTCAGTTTTGATTTTAAAGCAGCCGGTGCCAAGAGGAGATGGAAATTGGTGATATTGGTAATATTTTTGAGTGGCTGGAATTATGGATTATCTGCATGTCCATTATTTCCTCTGGGAATTTCGCAATACGAAATTCCGCCTTAAGAACTTGCCTCCAGAATAATTTGGATGTCTTAAGCATTGTTTTACAATGTAGAAAAAAATAAAAATCAGCAAAGATCATGAAGTTAGAATGTTTGTCCAAACATTTTACTGATAATATCTATAAAAGTTGTGTGAGTAAGTTACCTTTTCCGGGACTTTATAAACTCACTTAAACCTTTATGTGTTTGTGTGTTTGTAGGCTTTGTGCTGCAGTATTCTGTGGATAATACAGAAGAGTGGAGAGATGTGTTCATTACTTCCACTGAACGCTCTTTCAAGCTGGATAACCTACGGTGTGGCACGTGGTATAAGGTCAAACTAGCTGCCAAGAACAGTGTGGGAGCTGGGCGGATAAGTGAAATTATTGAGGCAAAGACTCATGGCAGAGGTAAGAATGCACAATTTTATATAATATATATATGTTTTTATATATTATCTAGAAACTTATGTGATGTCTAGACTGTATAGAGCACCTAGCGAAGAGTTTTCTTCTTGTGCAGATGTTTCCACATAGTAGGCAGGACGTATTAAGTAGCATTTTCCCCTGTTCCCCCCACAGAACCGCAGTTCAACAAGGACCAGCCCCTTCTCACCCACATCAACTCCACTCATGCTCGACTCAATCTGCAGGGATGGAGCAGTGGTGGCTGCCCCATCAATGCTGTGCTTCTTGACTTCCGCCCCAAAGGCACTTATGCCTGGCAAAGTATACGCACCAATGGCACGACCGATGTTTTCCTGGCAGAGTTGCGTGAAGCCACCTGGTACGAGCTGAAGATGAAGGCCTGCAACAGTGCTGGCTGTGGAAACCAGACTTCACAGTTTGCCACACTAGACTACGATGGCAGTGAGTTGGCCTACCACATCTCATTACAATTGCACGATATTGCCAAAAGTATTCGTTTGCCTGCCTTCACATGCATATGAACTTGGCCCACCCTTTGCAGCTATAATAGCTTCAACTCTTCTGGGCAGTTTTTCCACAAGAAACTTGCTCATCCATATCTTTATGGACTTTGCTTTGTGCACTGGTGAGCTGTCATGTTGGAACTGGTGTGGGGTTATTTTTCAGGAGTTGTATTTGGCCCCTTACTCCTAGTGAAAGGAACTCTTAATTCTTCATCATACCAAGACATTTTGGATAATTTCATGCTTCGAACTTTGTGGGAAAAGTTTGGGAACGGCCCGATTCTGTTCCAACATGACTGCGTACCAGTGCACAAAGCAAGGTCCATAAAGACATGGATAAGCGAGTTTGGTGTGGAAGAACTTGACTGGACTGCATAGAGTCCTGACCTCAACCTGATAGAACACCTTTGGGATGAATTAGAGCGGAGACTGCAAGCCCGGCCTTCTAGTCCAACATCAGTGTTTGATCTCACAAATGCGCTTTTGAAAGAATGGTCAAAAATTCTTTTAAACACAATCCTAAACCATGTGGAAAGCCTTCCCGGAAGAGATTGTTAAAGCTGCAAAGGGGGTGGGGCAACATCATATTAAACCCTATGGATTAAGAATTAGATGTTACTCAAGTTCATATGCATATGAAGGCAGGCGAGCGGATACTTTTGGCAATATAGTGTATGGGGGAAAATGTTGTATGGGTGTCAGAGGGCATGGTAGCTCAGCATTTAGCACTGTTGCCTAGCATGTCCAGGGTTGGGGAGTTGAATTTTGCCTCTGGATTGTATGCATGGAGTTTGTGTTCTTGTTGTGCTTTATGGGTCCCTCAAGGTACTCTAGTTCCTTTTCAAATTGGCCTAGTGTGCAATTTGGTATGTGAGGGCCTGTGCCCTGTGATGGGATGGTACCATTCTAGGGTGTCCTCTGCCTTGTGCTCCCTGAAATAGGCTCTAGGCCCCTATGACCATAAATAAAATAAATGGTATGGAAAATGGATGGGAATATTTTGGAGTAGTCTGATATTAGTTAGGCTTATGAGCCAGTTGCTGTGTAGTATGGTCCTCGGTGAAGGATTGACATCTCATCCATGGTACAGTATATTCCCAATCCACCAAGCTTCCTTTTAATACCATCGAAAGAACTTATAAGAAAATAACGCTGGCATAAATGCTGTGATCTTGAGTCTTCTAATTTGCTCTTATAAAGAACGAGAACTAATTTCATTTTTGTGCTGTTTGTAAAAAGGTACCATTCCCCCAATCAAGTCTGCACGTGGGGAAGGTGATGATGTGAAGAAGCTGTTCTCCATTGGCTGCCCTGTCATTTTAGTTACTTTGGGCATGGCCCTCCTCTTCATCATTCGAAAGAAACGCAAAGAGAAGAGGCTGAAAAGACTTCGAGGTAAGAAAGAGGTTGATAAAATCTTTGTATAGCCATATGGGTGTAAATGAGAGCAGCACATAAAGCACCATTAGCACCATTGGGATTAAATAGAAAAGGTGTTTGATATCCAGAATGAAAAAATTCTGTATAAAATATGTATTTTTTTTTTCTTTTCTACTGTACTTCTTCAGATGCTAAGAGTTTGGCGGAAATGTTAATCAGGTAAGAACACAGTGCTCCGGTATAATCACAATCTGGCCATATTTATTTATTTATTTATTTTTATTTATTTATTTGTGTGTGTGTGTGTTTTTGCGTGCACATTTAATACCTGGAGCAGTAAGAACAATCGCAGTTTTGACACCCCAGTGAAGGGCCCACCCCAGGGGCCACGGCTGCACATAGATATACCACGTGTACAACTGCTTATTGAAGATAAGGAAGGCATCAAGCAGATTGGTCTGTTATTTCACCCTTTAATGTATGTGTGTATATTATCTCAAATGTGTGTAATAATCTCTTAACTAACGTTTTATTATCATGTATATTTAGGAGAAGACAAAGCCACCATTCCTGTTACGGACACCGAGTTCAGCCAGTCAGTGAACCCCCAGAGCTTCTGCACAGGCGTGTCTGTGCATCATCCTGCACTTATTCAGAACACCGGCCCCTTAATTGACATGTCTGATATTAGACCAGGAACCAGTAAGTTTCTTGTGTTGCTCAATATATTGTTGATAGCGATTTAAATTGGCTTCATTATGATTACACAAAATATTACACACATTAGAATTTTGCCATTTTTCCATATTATTGTTCTATTCCCAGATCCAGTGTCAAGGAAGAGTGTTAAGTCAGCTCACAGTACAAGAAATCGTTACTCAAGCCAGTGGACCCTGACAAAGTGCCAGGCATCCACACCTGCCCGCACTCTAACCTCTGACTGGCGTACCGTCGGCTCGCAGCATGGTATCACTGTAACAGAGAGTGACAGTTATAGTGCCAGTCTGTCCCAGGACACAGGTAAACAAACACTTATACACTGTGCATGTAGGCAATGAAGAATGATTCTAATAACTCAGCCTTATTCTGTTTTCATGAAAATTGTCTGTCAAAATCTTCATAAACTTCTCTCAATTCTTTGATATAGTAAGTAGTACGATTCGAATAATAATAATACATTTCAGCACAAATTAAAATATGATGAACAGAATTTTATTTAATTCTATTTTAACCAACTATGCAAACATGACTGAGCAAAAAATATAAAAATAAAAAAATAAAACATTGTTGGTTGTTTCTATGAGATAATAATAATAATAATAATAATAATAATAATAATAATTTTTAAAGCTTCTACTTATTTGTAATGTTAAATGTACCATATTCCGGTAGTGGTAACATTTACATACAAGTATTATGAAAAGTATTGATAACTTTCATTCTACCTGACATCTCCGAAAACACAGTTTGAAGTCTATTATATATTTTTTTTATATTTTTTTTGTTGTTATAGACCTAGCTGTGCTGTGTTGCTTGACGTTTAAGGATTAAAACTTCATCCAATGTTTAAAATGTCAGCATCGCTTCATGAGTGTCCGCTCTTACACTTACTGTATGAGCCAGTTGCTCGGGAATCGGGTCAATCTGGATTCATCAGACATTACCTTTGTTAGTTGCTCCAAAGTCCAATCTTTATACCTTTACTGTATATCTTATATTTTAGGAAATTATCGGCTTTTTCTGGTTAACCATACAACAAGTGGTTTTATTATGGCCACACAGTTGTTTTTTTAATTATGCAAATTTCCAGAGGGTCTATGTGATCTCAATGCATGATATCTTTCCACATTTTTCCCACAAATTTGATGGTTCAGTGATATTGATCTGGGTTTTTGCTAATGTGTCGGAGGTTTCTTAACCCAATTACAGTAATAAAAAATGTCCTTAGTTATATTCTTTGCTTGATAAAGGCCAATAACTTAATCATTAAAAAAAAAATTCAGCCAGGCAGCATGCAATGGTATATTCAATTTGTTCTTAAGGCAAAATTTTGTATAGCGAAACACATTTTCTCATAGAAAATAATGTAAATGCAGATAATCCGTTCCAGCCACCCAAAAATATTACCAGTATTACCAATTTCCAACATTATAATCATATATAATGATTATACATTTAAAAACATTTAGAAAAGTAAATGTAAATGAAGTAAAATATAAAATAAATAGATATTAAACCTATGATTTCTCTTGGCATCGGCTGCTTTAAAAACAAAACAGATTTTTTTCTTCTTGCTATCGTGTTTGCTAACATTCTTGCATGGTGCTATGTCTTTATTTAATCTTGCACAACCCCACAAAACACAGGTAAACTCACATGGCTTGGCTTTCTATTGACACAAGTTTTAAACGCCTTCGTTTGTATGGTACAGGTAAAACTGTATATTATAAAGGGTAATTATGAATAACTCTTTTAAATAAAATCAACAGCATTTTTATCTATTTGTTATTTATTTAAACCACTCTTCATCACAAGGTATCACACCCACATGCACACACACATTTATATACTTAGTGTTCTGAATCCACCACCTACTGGTATAACTTTGGATGGTGGGAGAACAAGAGAGAAGCAGAAGGAACCCCATTAAGGCTTTGGGTGAATATGGTAAAAATCTATGGAAACATGCAATTTAAATAAATTCCCTTATTTTAGAATACAATATGTCAGTATTTTTAAATATATGTTGTAATTTATATATTTTATTATACTTATTAATATAGCTAGGAAGTAGCATCGGCCCAGCTCTGGGGCTGGGAGGGATAGCATACGCTGACCTGTCAATCACTCTCCAGACATACTGTAGGTGTCTCTGAACTCATGTATGTGGATGATGAGCTTATTTCCCATGTGTTACACTGACACAGTGTTAAGCAGCAGTTTATATGGACCTGGCTTACTGGACCTCACGTGTTTAAGATGAAGCATGTGTTAGCCGTCATCCTTCATGTTTGATGGTTGTCGTTTAAAATAAGTGTGTGTGTGTACTGTATGTGTGAGAAAGTGTTTTTTATGGTAGTTAGATGCTTAAAAACAAGAACATGATGTATAGTATTTTGTTGAATAGAACTTCATTTTAAAGGTAATATATTCCAGATTTATTTTTAAAAAAGCAGATTAGCCAAAAATAAAAGGTTTTGAGGGTTGGGTCTGAAATTAATATGCAGTTTTCTTCACGTTAATTGGTAAGTTATATACTTCATTGGTAGTTTTATTAGCAAACCTGAAGAACCTAAATTTCGACAATAAAATAGCATAAAGACTAGCCATTTAAAATATTTGTGGATATTTTACATTTTAAGCTTTATGGCAGAATCGAATTGGATTCGATCTCTTTACCTCCAGCATCTTTAAACCGTCCAATAATTATTGTGTTTTCCCTTTACGAACCCGGCCTTATGTCTCAGACAAGGGCCGTAACAGCATGGTTTCGACGGAGAGTGCTTCTTCTACATATGAGGAACTGGCTCGTGCTTACGAGCATGCCAAACTAGAGGAGCATCTTCAGCATGCTAAGTTCGAGATCACGGAGTGCTTCATTTCCGACAGTTCTTCAGACCAGATGACCACAGGTACCAATGAAAATGCAGACAGCATGACATCAATGAGCACACCGTCTGAGCCGGGCATCTGCCGCTTCACGGCATCTCCACCAAAACCACAGGACTACGACCGTGGCAAGAATGTAGCAGTGCCAATACCACACCGTGCCAACAAGAGTGAGTTCCTACCAAAGTTTCTTTGCATGTTCTAAGTAAGCATGGATAAAACCAAATGGGCTCATATAGGAAAGGTTTGTTAATAAATATATTGTACACGGGAACCTGACTGTGTGACTTCTTTTTCTCTCTCTGCCCAGGTGAGTACTGTAATCTCCCCCTTTATATGAAGACAGAGCCATTCTTCCGCAAACAAGCAGAGCTGCATGACCCATGCCCAGTGGTGCCGCCACGTGAAGCTTCCATTCGAAGCTTAGCGGCTCGTGCCTACCACACGCAGGGCCGCCACATGACATTAGACCCATCCAAGCAACAGGCCCTGACACTCAGCCACGGTGGGTTAAGTAGTCTAACCAGCTCAGGAGCATCAGGGCCAGCCTCCAGCACCACTACAGGTGGCTCCAGCATTAGCTCGGGCACATCCACATTGCCCCAGAGGACTCTTACTATGCCCAGCTCCTCCTCCACCTCTTCAGCCGGCCAAAGCACTGGAGCCGCTGGAGCTGCAGCTGGCGCTGTGGCCAGTTCTTGCTCCACAGGAGGAGGTGGTGTGAGCAGCAGCTCTAAGGTTGGTGGTTCAAGAGACTCTCTGCTGGAGAGCAGCTCATCTGGATTGGGCAGACTGCAGAAGCAGAGTGCTGGGGCATATTCAAAGTCCTACACACTGGTGTAGGTACAGGTCTCCCTCCTCGACACACATAAAAACATATATAATTGGATACGTTGAGATACATTTAATGTTTGCCTGGCACAAGGAGGTGAATGAATTGTGCAATGACTGGACTTAGCAACCACAGGGGTCTCTATCGTACTGTCCCTTTCGTACTGATCTTCTTTCTTTCTTTCTTTCTTTCTCACCTTTGCTCCCATTTTCACCCTAACCTATTTTTCTCTACTTGCACCCCCCCCTGCTCCCCCCCCCTTACCTTTTTTTCTTTAAAAATATATATATAGTTCCTCTTTTGGCCATCTGTCTTCAATTTTACTATGCCAAACATTTTTTTTTTACTTCTTTTTGTTGACTTTGATTTTTTTTTTCCACTGAAGACACCTTGGACCTTATGCACAAATTACATTTGATGTGCACTTGTTAATTTGACTACCTGAGAGTAGGAAAATTCAACAGTTTAAAAATATATATTGTTTCACACTAATATGTCTAGATGTTTTTAAGGAGATAAATATGTTTGGGGTTTTTTTTATGTCTCTTGCAAAAGAATAAGCAGATTGTGAAGCGCTGCCTCGGTGAGTGCTTTTGCATAAAAGAAAAGCAGGCTTGGTGTATTTTTTCCCCTTCCTAGTCAGGATGGTCTGGACAAGTCTGTGATTGTGGCGTATACTTATAAAGTTAAGTATTTGGAATTTTTTTTTCTTTTTTTTTTTTTTCTTCCACACAACTGGCAGACACAGTACCAAGTTTTAATGACTATTTTTAAAAAAAACGAAACTGGAAAAGAAAAACTTCAGCCATTTTGATGGAGAATGGATTTTCCCCATTATTTATGTATGTATTTATTTATTTATTTATTTTAAAATTTCTAAACTTTTCTCAGGCCTTCGCATGTGGGTCTGTCTGAGTGTGCATGTGTGTTTATATATGTAAGTATATATGTACACATGTTATAGGCACACATCATCAGAAGGCCCAGACATTCGGGTTGGATCTTTGGGGACAGAAGAAAAAAACAAACAGGGGTGTAAAGCTTTTCCCTGCATTTTACTTTGCTCCAATAAAAAAAAAAAAAAGTTATAGCATTTACTGTCAGGCGATTAAAAAAATGGAAAACTAATAAAATATAAACAGTGAATTCATAAGAGGAACAGACCTACCATACGGCAAAATTAACACTTTCAGTGCTCTTTTGTGTCCAGAGATAATACTATTATAATTCCCACTTGTCCCCCAACCCGCTATCTCCCTTAACGATGAATATGTCAGGATGGCTTCTTTTTTTTTCTTTTTTTTCTTTTTTTTTTTTATGTGTGTGTGTGTGTATGTGTGTGCACAAACTGTCATTTTTTTGTGCTTAACCTTCATCACCCCCACCACCTTCTTTCTCATGTAAACATTTCACAGCTTTTATGGATGACCAGAGTATATGTGTGTTAAGAATTGAAGAATGAGGGATCAATAATATATAAAAGAAAAATATATAGAGAAGTGCATGTTATGGCAAGATACCCGCTGATGCCGGATAGCTTTTCTGCAGTTAGTGCTTGTTGGTCGCTCCACCAGAGGGCTGCTTTCGCCCATGTCTGCAGTGATTTCGACATTTGCGTTTGTTAGTGTAGGGTGAAGGGTGCAGTGAAGGGTGGATGCGAGGAAAGAAGCGATAATGCTCTCATGTCCTTTACAAAACTATCAAACCATGTGCAAGACAAGTTTCACACTGCATAAAATCAAATGAACCAAAAATTTAAAATTTAAAAGAGGTGAAGAAAAAAACATCAGCATGGAGAGCTTAAAATTTACTAGTAAATTTTTTTCATCCACTCGTTTGCCACGTGCATGTACAAAGCATACAGTATAAATCACCTGAGAATGGAAAACGTGATGCGGGTGCTGAATAAATGATTAGATAATTATATAAATAACTTGTTCTAAAACATTTTGTGTATCCATTATTTTTATTTTTTTTATTCTCTCTCATTTCTAAAAAAAAAAAAAAAAAAACATTGGATAAATATCCAGAACTTACTTTTTTTTCTTCTCTTTTTTGCAGCTCTACAGCGCTGCCCTATTGCAGAGTTTGCACCTCGCAGCTCAGTTAGCAGCTCAGATCCACACACAAAAAATACAAATTTTAAACGTTGCTCGCAACCCAAAATACTGAGCATGCCCAGTTCTCTTCCTGCATTTGGGTTGGTTCAGGTTCAGACTGAAATTCGACTGTGAGCACCCCTCACCACAGAAATGCCCTGACTTTGTCCAGTTGTGAATGCTGTGTTCTGAACCGCCTGAACGAACAACACTAGGGTTCATTTCAAATGGGCTAAACACTCTATATGTGAAATTAATCATCTGGTCTCCCTCCGCTTTACCTACATGAGTCCCAAAGCCAAGCCCAACTTGCCCAATGTTAAAAAAAATTCTGTTCTAAAAATCATTCAATGACTTCATTGGACAAAACGGTACACCAGGGCTCCTGCAATACACGAAAGAAAAAGAGAAAATATATTATGTTTCTTCACAAAATATCTATATATATAGACATATATATAGATATAGATATATATTTCTATTTAAAGTTAAAATGAATATATAATTGATTAGAACAGAAAAATGTCATATCTAATTGAATAAAAATAAATAAATTAATAAATAAATAGGTAGATAGATAGATAAATACCTAAAAGATATGTGTGTGTGTATATACTGTATGAAGATTTGAAGACAATCGCTCAGTGGGAGGAGCAGCAGGACAAAAGGAACGATCAATCATAAAAGGGGGAGATAAATGGGTGACGAACGTTACCCCAAACGGAAATACGTGTGTGTGGTGTGTAACGAATGGTGGAAGTTGGACTCACTTGTGATTAGAAGCTCCACTGCTGCTCAGAGAGTTTGATAGGAATTCAGGAATCGGAATGAAAGGAAACGAGAATGATTTATCATCGAAATCAAATCTACAGTCCAAACTTTTCTCAGATGTTTAGGTGCATTGATCACATCGACCACGTGTCATTTATTATCACGGTGGTGTCTCAAATGCCAGTGATAGTATTACAAATAGACATGATTGCACACAATTGAAATACTTATGGAATGACCACCACTAAAGCCAGTTTGGTGAGTACTTCTATATTGTAGCCACAGGATGAAAAACTTCTTTAACTCGCTGCCTTTCAACACTTGTTCAATGTGTAGCTTATTAGAAATAAGTGATCTATCAGATTATGTATTAATAAAATTCACCCTGTAACTGTCATGGCACAGAGCCTTTTTTGATACCCACAAATACTTTACATAGTTTTCATTATTCAAAGTGTAATTCAGATGCCCCCATCTGATATATGATGTAATATTTTACACGATTAAGTCATAATTACTTTCGATTAAGTCATCAACACTGATAAACTTATACCAAACCTCAACAGCCAATGCATGCAAGGCCATAACATCTGTAAACACATACACACACACACACATGCACATACTAATAAAATAAGGAAAATATTAGGCTAATAGAATTGATTTAATCAAAAGAAATTTGAGCCAATGACTAAAGAAAACTTTTAAAAAGTATTAATATATTACACAGAATAAAAGGTTAGCAGGCTGGGAAAACCTAACATTTAAAAATTGTGAACTATTTTTAAATTGTGTTTTCTGCCAGTACCTTTGACATAATACCTTTAATAGAATATTAATATAGTTTATAAAATAAAATAAAAAAACAAGGGACTATGTAACTTTTCATTGGCTGTCTGCCTATGAAGATCAGGTTGCTTGGAACTTTTCGGTCCCAGTGCCAGTTAAACGAACACAGTAGGAAAAAAAAGCCTTGCTACAGTAGTTAAACATGGTTAACTGTCACACAACGACTCTCACACTTCGATCAAGTTAGTGGATATTTACCATTTGCTTCATAGCAAAAATGGCCATTATAATAACTAAATAGGTTATATTTCTAATAAGATACCATCAAATTGTCTTGCACTTGCACCTACGCATCATTATTAAGACAGAGAAGTGTGCTCACACACTATGTACGAATGCCAAAGGACAAAGTTTTAAAATGTTTAAATAAACGAATAAAAATCTATTAGTAAAAAAGAAAATTTGACAACATATTAGAAGTGTTTGAATTCATCAGTGCTTATGTTAGTGTGACCAGAGATCAGTTGCGTGAAGTGATGGCAATGAGGCCTGTTTTTAATTGCAGTGAGTGGACCCCAGGTGATAAGATGGATGATGCTGGAACATATGTGAATTTCATATTAGTATTTCACATTTCATAGGTAACTTATGATTTTTTTTTTTTGGATGTAGATAAGGTTATAAATGTAGAGGTCAGGCATCATTCACTGAAATGTGGAATTATATCCTTAAACACAATCCCCACCCCACCCCACCCCACCCCCTCCTTTTTTGTTTTTGTTACTTTTGAGGATAACCAGGCATAAAATGCTAGAACTTCATTTGTGGTTGAGATTTGTTCAATGCCATACACATTTAAATTTAGGTAAGCCTTTTCACATGTCTATATATCTATATATCTGTGTATGTGTGTGTATTGAGAGACAGAGAGAGAGAGAGTTGTGAAAACTAAGTGTGTAAAATATTTAAATTCAAAAAGTTAAACTCATATTCTAGATTCATTACCTGTAAAGTTAAATATTGCAAGCCTTTTTTGTTTTTTGATGATATGTTCTTATAGCTCATGAACATCAAAAATCAATTATGTCAAAATATTTGAATATTTTCTAGAATAAATTAAAAAAAAATAATAATTACAATATAAAAATTATTTTAAAATGTTCATTTATGCATTCAGGACTTGGTCAGGGCTAATTTAGCACAAATTTCCGCATGGCATGGAGACGACCAGCCTGCGGCACTACTGAGGCATTATTATTGAAGACCAGGATGCTTTGATAGCAGCCTCATCCTTATTTTTAGGTCAGGTGTTTCTCATCTTCCTCTTGACAATAGCAAATGGATTTTCTAAGGGGTTCCGGTCAGGTGAGTTGGCTGGCCAATTAAGCACAGTGACATCATGGTCAGCAAACTAGTTAGTGGTAGTGGAAGCATAAAACCAGCAGATGACATAGTACTGCAAATCATCACCAACCGTGCTGGACTTGCTGGGAGCAACTTGAATTGAAGCAACTGACAGCATCACTCTACTCTTTGTGAAGTTCTTCTAAGTTCTTGAATCAGCATCGATCTTTGTGGAAATCCGTCTTGCTTGTGCACCTTGTCCTATCAGACTTTTCTCTCCAAGTGAACTTTCCATGAATATGCTTCGATACATCACTCTGCAAGGAGCCAGGCTTTTCAGTGATGTTTAGCCCACTGTGGCCTAATTTCCTTCTGGAGGGTGTTGATTGCCTTCGTTGCTGAATGGCTTGAAATGTTTTACTTTCTGTTTAATCAATCTAGAATATGAGTTTCACTTTTTAAATTAAATAATAAAAAAAGGCTAAATATTCAATATAAATTTTGTTTGAGATGCACTATACTGTATGTCAAAATTTGACGATTAGAAGGGTTTTTTTTTCCAGGCTGCCACAAAATTAATAAAATACAGCTCAAAGTTTTTCTCCCATTGTTTCACATAAAACTGCAAAGGTATTTCATATGAAGGTCTCATTAAGACTGTACCCATCTCTCTGTGAACATACAGTATTCATACTTGTTCAGACATTCCATGCACTTTAAAAATAAAAAAAATAATAATAACTCTAACAGCTTTGGTAATACTCAAATTTAACTGATATGGCTTTCAGCTTTTCATTTTAATATTCATGGTCTCCTGTATGATTTGTCTTATTTACCTAAATGTGATTGCTTCTGTTAAGAAATGCAGTTGTTATGCAGTGGGGCAGGCCTGTTTAGCCAGTTGAAATCAGGGATCCTGTAGTTCCCAGTAATCACAGGAAAAGCTGTGTTGATATTGGGTGGAGTCAGGAATCAATCCCCATCCACCCTGTTTGGTCAATTTCCTAAACTGATCAGATTTCCTGCTTTACCCAGGCCCCTCCTGCCAGGAGAATTTCTGCAAATGTTGACTTGTATATAAGAAAGTGTTTTGTATAAATAACTACTATTTTCAACATCTCCAGAGGGAAAAAAAACACAGGGCACAATTAAAAAGAAAAAAAAACCCTTTATGTGTTAGGGGATTCAAAATGAAAAAAAATTATATAAAATGTAATAAAAATAGCTTACACATTATTTTATGTTTTAAAGGAT